>BQNB010079344.1:425-11038 GCA_026074375.1 Tanacetum coccineum | reverse complement strand
TAACCTAACTTCTAAAACCTAATCAACCTTTAAAATTACTAATACTTAATACATACACATAATGATACATACACAATTAACGCGAAAATCCTAAAATCACATAAGTCATTTACATGTCACCAAAAGTGAACGAAATAAACTCATGCAAACTCCATCATAATCAAACCTCAATGAGATTCTCACACTCACTAGGTTGATTCTCAAACCTCATAAAACACACATAGAACACATAAAATCACAAAATCTCATAAACCAAACTTATAGAACAAATAATTAGGTCAACGCCATGGTTTGACCAACCTGCTCAAGCCATGGTTGTCATATTTTCGACCCCAAACCTTAAACCATTTACTAGGCAGAATTCCTCTCTACCAAATTGTATACTTAATTCATTATTTATAGAGTAATTCAAAGGAACATTTTCATCATCAATTTGGCGACCTAACATAAAATGTATTAATATACAATTTTCTACAAAATCAGGTTGATCTAATACCCAACCAAAACAGAATAGCCTAAACAATTCTTCCCGAGGAGTGCCACTAATTAATTCTTTAATTTTTTTAGTAACTTTAACTTACTTCTACATGTAACAAAAACATGGGGTACCTATTTGAACAAATAAATAAATAACCATATATTACTACACATATATACATCAAGTAATCAAATATTCAAATGATACAAAATAAAAATATTATACCTCGTAACCGGTCATATCCATCTTATAATAAACAAGTAACTCACGAAATCACCAACAACACCAACTCTGATCTACCCACAAATGGTAACAATCAACAATGAAAAACCTCAAACAATGAAACCTTCAATGAAATCACCAACTTGAGCTTCTGTTTCGTTTGCACTAAATTAAGAGACCTTCAATTCAATGAAATTACCAATACCAACTTCACCTTCTTTTTCGTTTGAACTAAATTAAATATTCGGTTCATAAACTACCAAATTATTACTGAATTCGCAGGGATGCTACTATTTATTTACTGTTCATACGTGACCCTAAAAATAAAATAAAAAGTATATAGCGGCTGTTGTCACGCGATTTACATGCTAAATCCAAAAAAAATGTGTATAGCGGCACATGTCACGCGATCTACATAGAAAAATCAATTAGGTTAGTTTTTCTTTTGAAAATTTTAAACTTACAAACTTAAAAAAAGTATAATCACTCGGGGGGGGGGGGGGGGTGGGGGGGGGAGGGGGGGGGGGGGGGGGGGGTCTACGCGATATACATGTTATACTATACTAAATATATATATATATATATATATATATATATATATATATATATATATATATATTAATTAATCCAACGAACCACAAATAAGGTGACACGTGTGCAAATGTAGATCGCGCGGGGGGGGGGGGGGGGGGGGGGGCGCGATTTACATGGGTATTTTGAAAAAAAAAATTGTCAGTGTCAAAACTAGACAACACGTTACCCTAATGGTTTACTGGCGAAAATTTTGCATTTTTATTAAGCTGTATCATACATGACAACACAATGACAATGTTGTCTATCACTTCAAAATACACGTCGAATTTACTAAAGTATTTTGTCAATTAATTGACTATAAATAGGACACATATTTTTAAGGCACACATCCTTACTCACAAACATTTTTATCCTTCACACAACTTGTTAATTTTATCTTTTCATTTTTACCATGGCTACTAACCCAGAAAACGTTAGGTTAACTGTCCTTATGAAACTACAAGAAGCAATTGATGAAGAAGCTATTTTGGAGGAACAAATTTTAGCCTTGATGCATCGCTTTGCTGATAGTTTACGGATCGTTAAAGGTTGAAAATAAACAATCCTCATGGTTTTGCAAGATCACACACTTGTCGACTATGGAAAGTACGCCCTAGGATGCATGACTGCGGCAGACATGAAAAAATGTATATATTTGAAAAGCGTCAGGGATGAATTGCTAATGAACATGGAAGAAAAACGTCAATTGATGGCGAACTACAGAGACATGTAAAAGCATTATTGCTTAACACTTGTTTGCTAACCATGTATGTCGTTGTGTGTTGTTGGTTTTATGTTTTCATATCGTCTAAATAAGGTTGGTCATGTACTTCCCACTAGAGAATCTGGTGATTCTCTCATGATGTTAATGTTTTTTAAAACGACTACCTTTAAAACATTATGCTTTCAATTCCAACTTTTATCAACTTTTATAATTGCAAAAATATAGGTTTAATTTTTTTTAACAAAATGAACAACTGACACATTTTGCACCATCGTATCTTATGCATATTAAAAGTAATTTTAGTAAATCTTTATTCATTAAGTAGAGGTCATCAAAGACTACACAGATAACCAAATAAACTATTTTAAATAAAAAATTTGAGTACCCAAATACGTGCGCAAAAATGCCCGAGATCTTGAATTTTAATAAGCAAAATATGGTATACCCTAAACCCTAAATTTATAACTTACAAGACTTAAAAAAAAGTATATCGCGGGGGGGGGGGGGGGGGGGGGGGGGGGGGGTGGGGGGGGGGGTGGGGGGGGGGGGGGGGGGGGGGGGGGGGGGGGGGGGGGGGGGGGGGGGGGGGGGGGGGGGGGGTGGGGGGGGGGGGGGGGGGGGGGGGGGGGGGGGGGGGGGGGGGGGGGGGGGGGGGGGGGGGGGGGGGGGGGGGGGGGGGGGGGGGGGGGGGGGGGGGGGGGGGGGGGGGGGGGGGGGGGGGGGGGGGGGGTGGGGTGGTGGTGGGGGGGGGGGGGGTGGAGGGGGGGTGGGGGGGGGAGGGGGGGGTGGAGGGGGGGGGGAGGGGTGGGGGGGGGGGGGGGGGGGGGGGGGGGGGGTGGGGGGGTCACGCGATATACATTATATATATATTTTAATTAATTCAACGAACCACAAATAAGGTGACACGCGTGCAAATGTAGATCGCACGGGGAGGGGGGGGGGACGCGATTTACATGAGTATTTTGAAGAAAAAAAAATTGTTAGTGTCAAAACTAGACAACACGCATCCCGAATGGTTACAGCGAAAATTTTTGCTTAAAAAATTTGTGTTGTTAAGTCATGTTGTAAATCACGTGAAATGTGTAGTGATAGACAGCATGTTGATTGAGTACTTTTTTTGATGCATTATGACTATATAGTAATTGATTCATACAATATATTGAAAAAACTTATACATAGCAATTAAACCACATACAATCTATTTGATTGGCAACCTTATTTAACATAACTGGAAACAAAACAACAGCAAACAACTGGAACACACATGGTTGGCCTTGTGGTACTTATCAACAAGATTTTATAATCTATATTGCCATGTAATTGTTAACGAAGTTTTGCTTTGCAGAAATGCTCCTTAACAATTTTTGTCTTGTTCGTAGAATGATGTTTGTGGTACGGATATCTGCTTCAAGTGTCATTAGTAAAGCATGTAATCCGTAGGTATTACGGCTTGTTGTAGGAAAAGTTTGCAACCTTATTATTTGTAACGAACGGATATGCATTTCCTCTGTATAACGTGTTAAGTTGCACAACAATTGATGTGCTAGTGTTTCATCAGCTTGAATCTCCATTTGTAGTTTTAAAACAATTGCTTGACGTGCCTCATTTTCTCCATAAGCCATGTAGTATGTTAGTGGAGAGAAGAAGTGTGTGTATGTGAGACAAGTTTCTATTGTAGATGATAACATAGTTGATATAGGGGCAATAACATGTGAGGTATGTGTCACGAGACTAAAATAGTCAAAAAACACTGACATATATCGTATATTTATAAGTGATAATTGTCATTTTCGTTCAACACGCATTAACAACTGTCATTCACTTGTTTTAATTAAGAAAGAGAGGAACAAAAAGCGTACATTGAAAAGACATTGTTAATACATATTGAGTTACATGAATATTATTACAAATGATTCTTCAAATGTTGTTGTTGAACTTGTTTTTATTTTTCCGTTTCTGCATTTGATGTAGATAGCTTAGTGATTCATCTTGTTGTTTTTTAAGTTCTTCTGAAATGATACCTCCGAATGATTCTTCCTTTGATCTATTATTGTGAATCAACATAGAGCTTAAATCTATCTTCGGACATGATACCTTGGTTTCCTCGTATTCAATGTGTTCTTGTTCCGCCCATTCAACCATTTGGTCGGAAGTGTAATCATTTTGTGTTTCTTGCCTTATTCGCTAAATCTATAACACCCGTGGCCCAATGATTTCCAGCAACATGTATTGGCAAAAACACCTACAAAGATAAAAACAACTAATTAAATACGATTCCTGCATAAGTTGTATTAAAAGTTTTATAACGAATAACTAAAAAGATAAGTACCCAATCAACATCATTCCAAGATGGATACGGACGCGTGGAACCATCCAATGTTCCAATGACGTGAGGGTCATTAACAATGATAAATTGGTTGTTCTCTGGATGTACACTTATTGTACTAGTATAGGCCACTGTCCAGTTGGCATTTAAAGGCCTCCTCCTAATCAGTTGCTCCATCCACGAGTTCATGTGCTGATTCAAAACATTGTAACAAAATAAATAGATGTTTTTGGCTAAAGGGATTTAAAAAAGTTACTCATTTCGCTTTATTAAACTTGTATAAATAAACATACTTCTCCACTCAACCAACCAATTGGGATGCCATATGAAATACTTTGCATGTCAGTCCTACACAAATGAGGGGCCAATTCTTGCCAAAAAGTAACTGGTACTATATAACCTCTCATATAGCAATCCAAGTAAATCGGATAGGGGTTATTTAGAAAGTGCAATACGTTTTCATAATTTTCTCTCCGCACCTAATCAACCAAGTTAATAACCAATATTAGTACACATACTTACATTATTTTATTTGTTCATTTATATACAAGATTAGCAATTACCTTTGCAGGGTCCACGTTCTCATAGAATAAGATATTACCAGTAAATTGGGAACCCAAAAACTTAATGTTATTCTCTTCTTCATTGTAACCCTCAAAAACCAACCACCCCAAGATTCAAAGCATAAATTAGACCGTCTTCCCCTTATTTTACGCTTTTGGAAACACCTTGCTTTGGTAACCATTGTATAGGACTTGTACCGTGATGTAGTTTACTAGATACTTGCTAGGAAGTTGTTGCCTTTTCCCTCTATTCGGAATATTCTAAAAAACAATAATTAATAAGAATTTATTAATTCATGATGGGTATTACTATATAATTATATTCGTATATAATAATAGGATTACCTGCTGAACTATGCCATCAACATCATGTTGCGTGTCAATAGTGGTTTGCAAATTTTGCCTACCCATATGAGATGGCACTCGAGCAAACGAATTGTAAGAACCAGGATGCGACGAGGGTTGCCAATAGTGACTGGTCGCCAGCTCGGCATCTGTCTTAGCCAATCAAATGAACCAGGGTTGGGACCAGCATTGGTGATTTGGAACTTTTGGTGGCGGTACCCCCACATTCCATGGTATGACTGACGGACCACCCTGTGAACACCCATAAATACAAAATTATATTCTTTAATTACAATACCTTATATTAAATGTAAAAAAATTATACCTGCATGCTTCGGAATTCACTAAAATCGCTTAACCCATAATGTTGTCCAACAATAATCGGTACTGTATTCTCTTGTCGCACCGACCGAGCATTCATCTCTTGCCTAAATTTGTCCATTTCTTCCTTAATGTCATGAACATCTTTTTTAGTGCTTTCAAGTTCGATTTTTTGTTCAACAAACTGTCGGTAAAACACCAGGATGGAATATTCATACATGTTAGACAGCTTAGATCAAAAGGTACTCGTTCAACCTGATCAATAAATCTGTCGAAGTATGCCTTGCTAGAAATCCACCAGTCCGATCGAGCCTCGATATCGTCTGGTGTCAATCTCGCAACAGGTATATTTCGCTTTACATAAAAGACATAATTTATTAAATAAAGAACATAATCAACTTAATAAACTATTAACCTAAATAAAACTCACTTGAAAAAAACCAAAAACCATCTCTGACGTAAACCTTCCCTTTTTCTTCCTCAAAGCAGCAACTCTAGGATACCGACTGAATCGATCAAAATACCGATCGCAAAATTTCCCCCACAAAAACATCGAGAAAGACTCTAAAATCCAAGTCTAAAAAAACACATTGTTTTAATTATTTTACATTATACATATAACTTAAATGCCGAATTAAAAATTATAAACTTATTTTTGACATACCTTGAATGCCCAAATATATCCAAAGATTGAATATGTTGTTCGATCATCTTCATTTGTAGGCTGATCGACATACAAGGGCCCCCAACGTCTAATGGTTGCGTTCCTAAGTTGCGAGTACAATGTTGGCCACACATATGAACCCCAAATGAAATTTGTCCAGCGACTCTCTACAATTTCGTATTCCATAACAACCACTTAGGGACATTACGTCTATTCTCTGCACCTAATAAAACAAGTTGCAAGATGCCTAGATAACAAAGGCCAACAGCATCCTCGTTGTATAATTCAGCAAATGTAGGGCCTTCAATCGCATTTTCTATGTCGATACCCGTAATAGGTTACCCATCTAAATGTGAACGAAAACACAACATCGTCTAAAGGAAGATTGCTTGGTGTCATACTCCTCCCTATTTTCGACCCGAAACCTTAACCCAGTTAATAGGCAGAATTCCTCTCTACTAAATTGTATACTTAAATCCATTAATTTATATAGATAATTTCAAAGAACATTTTCAATCATCATCATTTCCATCATCAATCTTGCGACCTAAATAAAATGTATTAATATATACATTTCTTTACAAAATCAGTTTGATCTAATACGCAACCAAAACAGGATAGCCTAAACAAATCTTTCCGAGGAGTGCCACTATGTAACAACTGTCAATTTTCGGAACACATTTAAATAATAAATTACATTTATTATTACATGCTTGTCGTTTATAAAATTTATTTTTAAAGCTGACTTACAAACACAACCACAAGATTCACGTTTCATTATTCGTGGACTCTAAAAAACAATTTAGATATAAAACGAAATTCCTGACAACTTTTTAGTTTTGACCAAGACCCAGAAACGAGCAGAAAGTGACCGAAAAACACTCGCAAACATTTAGAACGCAACGCGTACCGACATAAAATAATTAAATTGTATTTGATCATCATAATTTATTAAATAAAAATATTTAATAAATTAATTATCTTGTTAATCGAAAACGTTGGTTAAGAATACAATTATGGAAGTTAAAAATCGTGTTACGGTCAAGTTATTCAGAAGTATACGAAATAAACAATTAAACGTTTTAAATAAATTTTGTGAAACGTTTACGAACATTAGTCGAGTAAATACTCATTTTTATCAAAAAAATGATTCGGAAAACAATGGCGCAAGTTTCGTGCGATGAATCGTCCGTTAGGTCGCTCAAATGAGTCCCGAACCGCTTTGATGAAAAAAGTATACGAAAAAGTTACAATATAAACCCGCAACTATAATAACTTGTCACATTTTATTTATATATATATATACATTTTACTTCATTTCCTTCATTCCATTCTCACATTCACACACACACAACTGTAACCACTCAAACACTCTCACATCCCATCCCCCTCGTCATACACTCCAACGCCACCGGCCGGACCACCAACCATCCGGCCATCCACCATGGCCAGCCGTCGCCGGCCTACAACCGTCGGCCACCACCACAAATCAACCGCCCCGCCGAAAATCTTTTCCGGCGGGTGATTTTCCCGGCCAACACCCAAAAACGAGCACCATCTCCGATCTCCCGATCACACCAGCTACTTTCCGCCACACCACGACACCCACTCGCCAAACATATCACACACCCACATCACACCATCACACCCATCTACACCACCCCCACGCCATCACTGCCACAGCAGCCGCTGCCTCCCCATGGCAGCCGCCGTGCATCACCACCGACACCATCACCTCCACCATCTCATCCCCCCACAAGCCACCCATATCACTACCACCATCACAATCTCTACAGCCTCACCTCGTCTCCATCCCCGCCCCCTCTTGCCGCTGCCATCGCCATAGGTGCTTTCGGTTTGGTTTGCACCGCAAGGGTGCGGTCGGTTTTGTTATTGGCAGCCATAGGGGCGTCTGTTTGTTTATTTCAGCCGCCAGGGCTTGTTGGTTAATAAAATGGGTGTGTTTGGCTGTTGGACAGCCGAGGGGGGGGGGTATAGATGTGTTTGGCGGGTAAGCAACAGATTAGGGGGGAGCGTTTGGTTCGGCAGTTAACCCACCCAAACAGAAGTGTTTGGCTGTCCTCAGCCAATTAGGGTGCGTTTGGTTGGTTTGGCGGCCCATAAGTGTGCATTTGTTTTACAGATTCACTAGGGTGCGTTTAGGCTTGCTTATCTTTATTAAATCGCTAATAAAATATGAAAATCTTTAATACAATATAAAACCTGGAAAAAAATGGTGGTTAATGGTTAAATAAATTGGTTGCTTATTATTTTCGTTTTTGTGTTTAATAATCTTAAGGGTGTGTTTGGTTTTACTTATATTATTTATTATTAAGTCTCATTTAGGTATAAATTGAAAAACGCGGATATTGCGACATGGAGTGGTTAAAGTTAAAGTGAAAAACATTGAGTTTTGTAAAAAAATGGGAAACGTCTTGTAAACGAATAAGTCATGGCGAATTTTCTATAAATCATATACTTAAGTGATTTTCACTAAAACTTCTATTATAATATAAACCTGATAAAAATGATTAAGTAATAGTCGTAAGACATTATATTTATAATCATATAAAAATCCGCTAAGAAAATGGAACATTAACTTATAAAATATTATTTTATAAGTCACGACTAAAAGATTATATGATAACTTTTGTAAAAACTTTGAAAACATTATTTATCTAATTCGAACTTTAAAACGTGCGTTTACTTTTATGCAAGAACGTTTTTATTAATTTTATTGGTGATTTCCAAACATGTGTCAAATTATTTTGTTTCAATTATTTTTATCACGTTTTTTTTATAGAATACTTGTAAAGTATTATATACCGCGACTTATGCTTTTGGTTATTGTCTTTATTATATAATTCACCATATGAATTATATAATTGTTCACTTTTCATATGTGATATATACGGAATATATTACATACTTTGCGTTTGCTTTTCGATTTATTCTATTTGACCAGCCACCCAACCATTTCCACTTGAGATCTAAATCCTTTATCAGCGTGTCGCGTTGATGTACTCATCCATCGGAAAACCCAAAGTCATCATCCTAAACTAGTGAGTCTTAGCCGTTAAGTTAAGCTGCATCTTCTGGTCGAGCCGTTTCGTTTTCCGTTAGTGCTGTGCTTATTATGTGCATTTCTGCAAGTTGCTCTTCATCATCAAGGTGAGTTTCATAGTCTCGCATTTCAATCTTTTTAATGTTTTATAAAACCCCGCTAAGGGGAATATATGCTCGTTTTACCTAATGAACTTATGATTTTCTACATATAAACGTAACATGACATTATTTTACAAAGCTTGATTTGTTTACTACATGATTTGAGATCGTGAATATCAATATTGAAACCGGGAATATTAGACATATGATTGTTTTAGCTACGGACACCATAGTGTTTTTCAAAGTGTATGCTAATACCACGATTTCTGCCTGAATGTTTTGCCTAAAGAATTATGAATACGGTGCAAATCCTTTATAATTACGAACATTGGGTCAATTCCTCTTATAATAACAAATACCTCGTACAAATCCCTTATAATTACGAACTTGGGTGCAATTCCCTTATAATTACGAATACGGCTTCGATGTCATGATCTTAGTGCAATAATATATACTTAGACTTGATGATGTGTTTTCTCTTGTCTACATTACTTGTTTTGGACTTCGAATATGTACTTAGTCCAACCATTAACATTTCGATCTTGTTATCCACTTTTAAATACTCTTGATTTGATGAATCACATACTTGGAATTTGGATGGATTTTTCGGAAATAACACTTTTAAATGTTGTAACGCTACTTTTCTTCTGAAATATTTCTTAAATTATTTCAATACTGATTTTTACTTAAACCTATGAATTCACCAACATTATTGTTGACGTTTTAGCATGTATTTTCAGGTTACTATTTTGCTAGTGGAGCATTGGGAGCATTCGAGTCGCGCGGATATATTTTTGAAGGCTTAATAACTTGAGTACTATTTAGACAAACTTTGACAATGTTTTCTAATACTTTATAAAGTAATTCAAAGGAACATTTTCATCATCATCAATTTGGCGACCTAACATAAAATGTATTAATATACAATTCTCTATAAAATCGGTTTGATCTAATACCCAACCAAAACAGGATAGCCTAAACAGTTCTTCCCGAGGAGTGACACTAATTAATTCTTTAATTTTTTTAAGCAACTTTAACTTACTTCTACATGTAACAAGAACATGAGGTACCTATTTGAACAAATAAATAAATAACCATATATTACTACACATACATACATCAAATATTCAAATGATACAATATAAAAATATTATACCTCGTAACCGCGCATATCCATCTTATAATAAACAAGTAACCCACGAAGTCACCAAAAACAAAAACCCTTTCAATAG
>BQNB010079343.1:0-27997 GCA_026074375.1 Tanacetum coccineum | reverse complement strand
CATTTTTGCCATTTTTGATCCGTTTTGGGTTTATTTGGGTTATTTTAAGCATAAATAGATATGTGTATTCTACACTTATCATGCATGATTAAGCGAGCACGTTTGTTTACCTATAAGAGTTCCTGCCAATTTTACTTTTCTTGTATAATTAGGATTAGTTTTAGTTTAGTTTAAACCCACCTCTCCTAACATATTGATTTTACTTGCTTTCATAAAAAAATTATAAAAATACAAAAATACTCTTCCCTTAACCTTTAGATCTTAGTAACGTACAATTCGAACCTACCTTACTATTCCCTAAGAGAACGATCAATCCCTCGAGTCTTGCCTATACTACACTATAATGATGAGGTACTTTGTCTAGGTAGATTGTAAAACTTATGCGTTCACAATTATCCGCATCATATACCAAGGGGTTTAAACGCTTGTTGCATACGCTATATGCAACCGTGGTGCCTACGAAAGTGCGCTTTAGTATTTTACATTTTTGTAGTTTTGTTTATTTTGTAGATTTAATAAACAGTTAAGCTTAGATTGGTGGTGATAGCTTATCATTTGGGGATGTGATATATTTAGAGTATTATATTATATATGGTTGTGTTCACATGCTTATGTTAGCATTTTGCTCAACATCTATCCGTTTAGAATTCAACCAAGCACTTATGAGCCCTAGGAAGTCTCATTTCTCTTATATTTATTTTTCCCATTATCCTACTTATAAATTATTTACTAATTGCGCATATTGTTAAACTTAAGTATGGGGGAAAATGAATTGGAAAAATAAGACTTACTTTTATAGAACTTATACTTTTTATTCGCCCTCGGTAATCTATAATTTTTTTTGTCACTTAGGTAAATATATTAGAATAATACTTAGTAAATAAATAAAGTTTTTTAAACCAAATATGTGTCCCGATTGATAGAGCAGATCCGACTCGAGACCGATGACATTACTTACGCATTTATAAAACCATTTAAACCTACTAAGTGTGTAAATTTCGAGCCTAAATTCGAGCCATAACATCTTTGATGCTTTATTTCTTTTGTTTATTAGTGTGGCTAGATTTATTGATTCATAACTAAATCTATGAAATATATTACGAGCCCGCAGGAGATCACGTTCGACTAGTGATATAATAATTTATTGATAAAGCCATCCATAGGAATTAAAAAAACCAAATTAGCCCATACATTTAATATTATTTATTTTTTTAGCTAATTGCACTGATTAGCTAAGCACCCAAATAAAACCCTTTTGTAGCACTCATCTTTAGTGCTAGATACCCCTTGTTGAACACGCAGAGCCATTCTTTTCGTTTCTTACATCCACTAAAATAAAAATACAAAAATATATAACATTTAGCCTAGCCTTAACCCTGGTCGAAAATCTAAACGGTTGGTTGCTAGTTGCTTGGTATGATTGGATAATTTTTGATTAATAGTTTGTTCACACTTTATTGTGAGTGTTGTGCTGTTTTAATGAAGATGAAGATGTGCGCCTTCGTGTTTCGTATTTTTTGTGGTGTATGCTTATATTAAGTGTGGAGGATTGTTAATTGTTTGAAGGCGAAGAGTGGATTGTAAAAAAATGTCGAAGAAAAGTAGAAAAAAGGAGGTCGAAAAAAAGTATATATGAAGAAGAAGAAGAAAAATAATAAGTCATCGAAAAAAAAGTTTGTGATGACAAGTATAGCCAATGTGCTATATATTACGAAGATGAAGAATAAAATATATATGTTATGTGATATGTTGTTAGCCAATGATGCTAATACGATGTATATTTTTATGGCGAGTCAAATTGGGAGAAGATTCAAAGGAAATTATAAGCTTCAAGATAGATCAACAGGAGGTTGATTTTTCTCTTGACGCCTTTCGCACTATGTCACACCTCCAAAATATCACAGCAGGAAGTTAATTAAAGGCGCGACTTTATTGCACAAGATATAAAGAACGACTACTACATGAGTCATTTGAAAGATACACGTTCGATTGAATAAATAAGGTTTAACAAAGAAATGTTTTGATACAACACCAATAAAAGAAGTTTTAAGTTTACATCGAATGTTATAGTAATGCATAAAATCTTCATGGTGATAAGATTAAAAAAGACTCAGTGAGATGCTCTAAGTGCTAACATGCAAGTAATTAAGAACATCAAAAATACATGCTAAAACGTCAACATAAAGTTGGTGAGTTCATAGATTTTTGTAAGGTGAAATGTGGACTACAATATTTTAGTGACTACTTCTTCACTCACAGTATCATGAAAAGATTTAGTAACTATTGCTGGACTCACAGTATCATGAAAAGGTTTCGTGACTACTCCTTCACTCACTATAGCCTGAAAGGTTTAGTGACTACTGCTTCACTCACAGTATCATGAAAAGATTTAGTGACCACTACTTCACTCAAATTATTATGAAAAGGTCTAGTGACTACTGCTTCCTCACAGTATCATGAAAAGGTTTAGTGACTACTGCTTTACTCATAGTATCATGAAAAGGTTTAGTGACTACTACTTCACTCACAATATCATGAAAAGGTTTAGTGACTACTACTTCACTCACATTATCATGAAAAGGTTTAGGCAAGGTATCAAAGTGGACCATAAGGTGTTTGAGTGTGACCATCATAACATAACAATATCACAAGAAAAGTATTACTATTGCACTAAGCTCATGACACTGAGGCCTTAAGTAAAGTTCAAGTTGTTATAATTATTTCCCCGATAGGTGCTTTAACAAACACCTAGAGTTCCTTAAATGAAATGCGTTTGTTTGATAAGTACGCTCGGTCAAGTGAGAGCTACCAACACCCGGACAGGGAAGTTGAATCCTAAATAGATCTATTTACATCATTTGCGCTTACACAAAGTAATTAACTATTCATGATAGTGGAGGCTTCATGGCAATAGGTTAAGTACTTGTGTCTGTAAGTAAAAGCAAGCATTGTATTCTCACCCCAAGTGTTTCAAATCAAGTATAAAGCGAGTAAAAGTGGGGCTATGAAACTCACCAAAGGGTAACTTTGGCAATACGTAATTTAGTACTTGTATCCATAAGAAAAACAACTGAGCATGTATTCTCCCTCAAAATAGTTCAAAGAAAATATAAAACAAGCAAGGTAGGGGCCATGAAACTCACCTCAAGCAATAAGATGATACATCGGGAATTACAACGCAAGTTCAACGAGCAATATATCCTACCGTGACCTAAATAATTAAGACGCTTTAGGTTTACAATATGAAGTGAAATGAATGCACATGAGTTTTATAAATGCTTATCACCATTATATAATTGTATTAAGGTTTTCGGAGTTCTAAAAGATGATTTAAAATCAAATTCGCCAAGTACTTATAACTAAAATTCCAAGCAGTTAACTGTGATAGTTTTTCACTCGACTTTCAGAGGCCGTATCTAATTTGTTTCTTAATGAAATTAGTCCGTTCAAAAGCCTAGATTGTAGGTTTTTAAGTTGTCTTTCCAAAAATATAAGTTTTTACAGGTTGGTTCAAAGCTCAAGGGTTACATAAGTGCCTCACAACACACAGATGCCAAAACTGTTTTTGGGACATAAAGTTTTGCCGGTTTTGTTTTGGTCATAACTCCTTCATTACTTAACATCTTTAGGTGATTCAAGTGGATGTGTTTAAATCTATGTCTTGGCTACAAAAAGTTCAAAAGCCACTGCTTGCCAATCTAAGCCTGAGGTACTAAAAAATACGCATTATGTTCAGGGTACAAATCTGGACAGTTTCACTTATGGATAATTTTAAAAATACTAATAAATTTACTAAATTCATAAAATTGCTAGAAGATTTCCTAAGACATAGTACTACGTTTAGATGTTAAGAAATTAGCCATAAGTGTTCTTTAAAGTGGTGATAACAAGCTTGAAAGACGACCCAAATTCTAATCATTTTTAATGTTTTTCAACAACAAGTTTTAAATCAAAATCTTACAATACAAAGATATATTGGTGATATGAAATCAACATGAAATGTTTATAAGGAATGGAAAGTATGTAAATGATGTGCTTACAATGAGTTTAGGATTATATGGATGATCAAGTGTACAAAATAACCCAAGAACACACTAATAGAAACCCTAGTTTTTACTTCTAAACCCTAGCTTTGCAAACCATTTTTGTAAGAACCTTAAACTATATAAACCAAGACTTGAAATGATCCTTGTTCTTGGTGATATGGCTGTCAAATATATATAGGGAAAAAGGAGGATGTATGTGTTTGAAGGGTGGTAAAATGATAAGATATGTGATGTGTTATGTATAGAAAAAGACTACAAGACCTTGAGAAATATCTAGGGACAAAGAGACAAGGAAATTAATGAAGGGAAGGGGGTTTATTTAATGTGTAAGTAGTTAGAGATGGGGTAGGGATGGTTTGGGTTGGTTTTGAAAGAGTTTGTAGACTTTTGATGCTATAGTTGGTGGTGATTAAGTGTAAGACTTGTTTTTTGTGGTATTTATGTACAAAAACACATAAAGGGCTGGTTTGTATGTATTAGGGGGAAGGGAGAAAGATAAATTTTGATAGTATATAAGTGTTAAAGGTGTTAGTTCAAAGGTGGTGAGGGTATTGGGTAAGTTGTGCATGCATGCATGTATTAAAATGCAAGTTTGAAAAGACTTACGTAACGTTTTGTAAAACTATATGCAAATGACTCGTAAATTATGCTCATGAGAATGGTAATGTACTTGCATAATGTAGACTAAACTTAGTTTACAGATGGAGTCCGTTCAAAGTTGTTTCTTGTTGTACGCGAGATAACCTAACCGGTTATACGTTAATTCAAGTTTTCACGTGTTCAAGGTAAAACGTTCTAGTTGGTAAATAAAAGTTTACCTAAAAATTATAGGTTGTCACGCTCTGTGCTGCAACTACCAAAAGAAAATGCTCAAAAGTCATTTGTGCCACCACCTGTGTTTTTAAGCATTGCTAAATTCCTAGAGATTTTTGATTATGAAGCTCTTGTTACTACTGGTACAAAAATTTTCATCAAGCATCTGACTAAACTATGGAAAAAATTATTCAAATCTCTTAACAAATGAACAACTACAAGAATGACGGGCCTAGATCAAGCAAAGCTAAACACCTTGCTGATGTTTTAGGCGGTTATCAACAAGAGTCATATGGACTATGAAAAGCTAATATGGGGTGATATTGTTTATCAAATCATGAAATCATCTCACAAAGTTGTTCACTATCCATGATACACTAAGCTTATCATCAATCATGCATTGGCAACTCATCCTACAATTCCAAGAAGAATAGATGAACCATACTATAATCTCAAAGATGATGATCCAGTTCAGATGATGTTTGCTACTGGTAAGCCTGTGGATGCAATTGCTATGATAATTTTGAATGACTTGTTGACGGAAAAAATAAAGCAGACTGAAGCATATAAGGCATATGATGATGCTTATAATGGTGTAGAAGTTCCAACGACACAACCATTACCGGTTGTGTCTGCCCCAGGAATAAATAGGATACTTAGCGCCCCTAGTTCGCCTAAACCGAAAAGAACTCCGAAGAAGAAGAGGGAGAAAGTGGTTGGGGAGTCAAGTGAACCTAAGAAAAATTTCAAAATCATAACAAAGAAACCTGATCCTATGGCACCTAATCCTACAACTGCTGAAATCGAGAAAAATCATATGACTGTGACAGAACAAGTTAGTTTTGCTATAGCATAAAATGAAAAAGAAGCTAAAGCTAGGGAAAACATTAAATTGGTTATAGAAGCCGCATTGGATTATGAGGTTGATAAGATGGTTGAAGGAGAAGAAGAAGTGGATGTAGGATTCGTAGATTCTTTAATTCTAAGTCAAGAAGATCCCGACACTCGGATAGATCCAAGGATTCAAAAGGAAAATCCGAAGGAGAAGAATGATGATGATAATGATGATGATGATGATGATAAAGATGATTATAATGTTGATGTATTGATTAGAAGGAAACGGACGGGTAGTTTAGAGATTAAGGAACAGGAAAAGCAAACCCTCATCGCCACACCCCCTAGATCCCCTAGGTTTGAATTATCTTTAGATAAGGCACCAACTACTAAATTGACGGATACTAATGTTCTTATGTCTGATGTTTCATCTCACTCCTCATTACAGCGTGCAAAACATCTCAAGAGAGTATTAGCGAAGGTTACTAAGCATCGCAACAATATGATCAAGACCATGGAGAAGAATTTTGTTCATCAATGTAATGTGGAAAATTTATGCGTAAAGATTGTTGAATCCTTGGATAAGGAAGTCCCTCCAATGGTTGTCGAAAGAACTGATCAGGTTGTTAAAGCTAATCTTCATCTAATGGTTTAAGAGGAAATGCAAAATGAAATAATGAGTGTCAAATATGAACTTTCTTCTATGGTTTTTGTAGGATATCAAACATACAATCTAAGTTGACTAAATGAGAAGGAAATTCTAGAGAGAGAAAGAGTGGTTGGAACACTTAGAGAGAGAAAGAAAGAAACTTGTATTATAAAAAATGAACCAACTCCCTCCCATGGCATGGAAATGAGGTATTTATAACCTTAAATTGCCGGTCAACATAAGGGGTATTCTTATGTTGACCCAGTTAGCTTAGCTAGTTTCCAAATATTATATTACGAGCTACTTATTGATATATTGAAAGTGACCGAGACTTTTCGTATTCTTAACAATCTCCCCCTAAGGGAGGTCACTCCAATTTACAAAACCTTAAGCTTAACATTCTATTAATGTCTTTAGTCTTTGCTCGTAATCTTGATTTCATTGATCTTTATCTTGTGAATGTGTAGTAGTTATCTTAAGACTTTTAGGATTGAGCTTATTCCTTTAGCTTGAATTGTATGTGATCTTGAGCTTCTTGAGATCATCAACCAAGCATAATCTCTTTTCGCCATCTTGTAATCTTTGCCTTCTTGTGAACTTGTGACTTTTAGACCGACATGCTCATACCTTTCTTTGTCTTGAAAGCTTGAAAAGTCATCTTTCTTGAAAATCTTTAACTTTAATACTTCGTCATTTCAAGGAAGACGTGCGGTATCAGAGTAGCAGAAGTCTTTTGAAACATGTACTTGAGCTCTCATGATGTCTTTACATATTTCGGTCGAGTATGAGCATGTGGCATTGTCTTCGACTTGTCATCGATTAACTGCTGCTGCTGCAGGAAACCTGCATGAATGGGTTAGTGATAAACAACATATATGGACGAAAGTGTCTTTGTCACTTCGTTGAAACCACGGTTCCCCGTTAATTAGTATAAATACTGCATGTGATCAGGTAGGATTCAAGAAAATCTCCTTGACAGGGTTTCACAACTGCACTAGCCGTTCTCATTACCGGAGCGTCTTAAAGCAGGCAACATGGTAAGAGTGAATCGGTAAGTTATTGTCTTCCCGATTAAGTCGTCAATTCGTGTTCAGCTTTCCTATGTCCAGATACCCTTGTGAGGGTTTCCATTGAGATAAGATTGAAAATTGATTCAGAAAAATCAGTCGGTATGTTAAGATGCAAACGATTTTTATAACACACCAACAGTTTTATCTTTTTCAAAATTCATTCGTCAATACATAAGCTAGACCAAATCGATATCTAGTATCACAAGTTTGATCCGTGTAGGATCTCACAAGTCACCTACCGCAGAGCTTGTTTGATGTTGGCTCTGAAAGGATTTCCATCGTCATTGTGAATACTTTAAGTATCACTCAGATGTTCAGGCAATATCACAAGGATAATGTGTAGGACTCTTAATACATTTCTTGTTGTCACAATGTGTGATTCAGCAAGTATATTTTAGATAAGTGTCCTAATGAGATTTATGGATTATCTCTTTTATGGCTCCAGACTCGATAGTACACTTTAGTTTTAGTAATCGGAGGCTGGTGCAGACTACCATCTTTTTAATATCAACTAACTCAGAGTGAGAAAATCAATAGAAATGTGTTTAATCTTCGTGAGAAATGAAACAAGAGTCTTTTAAGAGACCTTGAGTTGCTAGGAAGGGTTGTGCATTCCATCACTGGGTCCATGATGACTATCTTCAATACCGGACAACAACTTAGTGTTTCTGAAAGCATATGTATTGACTCAGTTTTTGCCTAAGTGTAAGGAGGGCTTCTTTCTTTTCACCCTTTATCTTTACATATCTTTTTAATTTTTCAACCCCTTCAATGCTTACCAAGACTTCATCATTAAAACCTTGTTGGGTTTGTTCTAGTGTCAGCTTTGTCTTAGTCTACATTTTTCCCTTTCTCACTTTTACTCCTTTTGTATCATACCTAAGGACTTCTATTCTGTCTAATGGAATGTCCCTGGGTAGATCCCTCCAGTTCTTCCTGGATCATGGGAACGAATATCTAATCTTAACCACTTTATAACTTCAATTAATTACAAACATAGTCGGTCTTTTGGTATTGTTCTCAGCCTTAAAACCATTTGAAAAACTCAATCAAGGTACTTGTAACATAAGTCAAAACATTTGTACCTCATTTGTTTTTAGTTTTTTGAAATGCTCCCCCTCAACACGTGCATTAATATTCAAAAATGTTTAGCACATGAAGGGTAAAGCTCGCACTTGAGTTCTTAAGATCACATCTTTAGACATATATTTTAATCACACATTCTCCCCTAATAAAAAATGTTTAATCTCTTGATATTTTGGATATCAATTGATTCAAATATGTTTGAAAAACTATTTGGGGAGAGAAATGTTCCGATTATTAACAAGCCTTATTAGGAGGGGTATTGTAGATAGTGTTGAGTACGTTAATTTCAAATTTTTTGAATTTATTGAAAAATTCTAGAAAATTCGTACTCAAACACTATATATACTTGCCTATTTTTATAAGTCTAAGCTACATATTCAAAATATTCACAAGATAAGATTTAAGATTGGATTTGATGATCAATTGGTTCGTGTCATCAATCTGTATTCCATCTCGAGTTCCCGAGCACCCACCAATCTTTCGAGATTCCTTATGATCCTTCTTTCTCGTATCTGCTTGTCAATAAGTTCGACCATAAGCTCTGATCTCCTCTTATGAATAGCCGTCCACTTTCTCCTAGACATCTCCTTGTTGTATCCCAGAAGAAAATCGAGTATTTTGATATGAAGCTCATCGCAAACAGTCTTGAGTGTCCCGTTCAAGAACTTATATAGCTCATCAGCCCGCATCACTCTTTTATGTTTGTTTAAATCTTCATAGATTACCCATGGTGGTTTGTATGATGGAGTGTAAAGTTCTTTGAATTTGATTTCAGGAAAGGTCTTCTGAGGTGCGGTAATATTAAGCTTCTTTTGGTAACTCTCTACACCAAGCCGGAGATCCTCAACTCGACGTTTGATGATAAGACTTCCTGTGAACATGCGAAGGGCCGCGATCAAGTCAACAATGTCACTACCGTTGAGTTGGAATAACTTGTGTTGAACTGCAAGAAGAAGCATGTCTTCAATGTTGTTCAGGTGTAGATCGACAAAGTCGCCTTCTTAAAACTTGTATAGCTGACGATCGGCTCTTCTCACCACAATCTCGTCTAAGTGACCATAACCATGCAGTTTCTTGACACTCACACTTACCACACTTAGAATCTTCTAGGTAGAGTAGACATTATGTTTGGAAAATTTGTTCATCTGAGATCTATACCAAAGCTTTTGTCTTTCAACTCAGTGCTTGATTCCCTTTTTAGCGTCTTTGTCATACGCCACTATTATAGTACTCCAAAGCGTAGGGACCGTGTCTTCAATTCCTACAATCTCATACCGAGCTACTTTGGTCTTCGTGATGGACGTAGTGTACTTCTTTTTAGGATCTAATGATTTCAGAAATTCCAAATCGTTGTTGAAGAAGTATTCGGCAACAACGGTTAGATGGCCTGGGCGACCTTTCAAGGGAAGAGGCTTGCTCACATCAAAGGGGCAATGATCTCCTTCTGGATTGTTTCAATCAAGTCTGTCTGTCAATGCTTTAAAGCACTCTTCCATATTGTACTCAAGCTCAATGCTACTAGTGCATGTTCCTTTCAGCAGGTTGTAAACAGGTCCTACTAAGATTTCTTGAGTAAGATTGTTTATCTGGAGTTAATTCATAGCATACTTGGAGAACTCAATAGGAGTGGGCGTCAGTTCATCGAATATGAGAGGATCCTTTGCAGCAGATACCATATGGTTAAACCAAGGCTATTCAGGTTGATCAGTTACAACTTGATGCTTGTTCCATTCTGGATCAGGAGTATGAGGCCTTGGAGGTTGTTTGAACCAAGTGTATTTGTTGGTCTTTGGTCCTACATTATCTTAAGGACGATCATCATCATTAACCACATATTCATATTCAGTGGTCTCCTGGTCATCCATTACCACCTCAGCTATTGGTTCTTCAATCGGTTCCTATGCAGTTGCAGACTTACCGATTTTAGAACTTTTGGTTGGAGCTTTACCTTTGGAGATTTCCTTAGTGGTGGATGGTTTCATGGAGGACTCTGACTCTTTGGTTCTTTTCCTCTTTGTCTTCTTACCCTTGTTTGGTCCAACATTAGGGTCTTCATCATCATCCTCATCATCATCATGTTGTATTTTGTGGTTTTTGACTGTATCGGAAACTCCCTTATCCATAACATCTATCAAAGCTTCCATGAGAGCATGGTATAATGCATGATTAGTAGGATTTCTATTGAAAGACTTATTTTCATTAATGGTTAGGTAGAGAGCGCTTTTCAGATGATACTCTTTGAGTGTCACCTTGTCAGTAGACTTAATTATATACTTTGGCATATTTTGCTTCTCATCTTGTTCTTTCTTAATCTTGCGAATCTTTGAAGCCCTCTTCTTAGATTTTGGTTCAAGATTAATTGTTGATGTCTGAATCTTGCTTGGCTTGAGAGCTGGCTTAACAGAGTATTTCTAAATAAGTTCTGCAGTGTGTCTCTGTAGAACCTTTTAAAGATCATCACCAATTTTGGATCCAAGATAACGTTCAACAACCGTTGGAACTTAGGTTTTGAGAGTAGCAACAGCTTCAGGAGAGTGATCCATTTTCTTCAGCTCAGACACATCCTTTTCTAATTTTGAAACTCTTAGCTGAACAGCAGCGAGTGCATTAGATTCAAGGATAGCAGTGGTGATGGTTGGAGCTTCGGTTGTGATTGGTGGTGCAGGGTTTGGTGTTGTTGTTTGGAGTAGTACAGGTGGTATGGTAGAGACAGATGAAGGTGGAAGAAGAGTTGTTACAAGAGCTACTGAAGGAGTTTTGGGTATAGGTGTGAGGACTAAGGGTTCAAAAATCACCGAAACAGGTTCAGTAAGAATGGATGGAGACTGGATATGTGGAACTTCATATTGGATTTTAATATCCAGTAAAGAGTTGATCTCAGCATCTATAGTATCTTTAACATTCCCAATTAAAGAAGTATCAAACAAAAGTTTAAGAAATTGATCACTAAAACCTGAAGATACCGATAAGATTGAGCTTGTTGGAGGAAGTTCAACTTTCTTGGCATCATCCTTTACTTCTTCATTCTTTCCAGCATCTACCTTGGTCGCATCAGTAACTTCTTCATCATCGTTCCCAGATTCTTCTACTTCAGCATT
Source organism: Tanacetum coccineum (assembly GCA_026074375.1). Lineage (NCBI taxonomy): Eukaryota > Viridiplantae > Streptophyta > Magnoliopsida > Asterales > Asteraceae > Tanacetum > Tanacetum coccineum. The sequence continues at coordinate 16,401 of BQNB010079343.1, read as the reverse complement.
TGTCATCTCTTCATCCTCATCGTCATTTACTTGTTCATCACCGTGTACAAACTCAGCATCCGTTTCTTTATCATCGTCTTATACATGTTCTTCACCATGCACAAACTCGTCATCAGTTTCTTCATCGTCTGTCTGTTCAAGATCGATGCTTTTGTCATCATTGTCATCCTTCTTCTCTTCCTCTTCGTTCGTGTCCACCTATTCAATAGTTTCATCATTAACCTCTTCTTCAGAGTACTCACTCTCTTGTCCAAATCCCCACTCAAGTATAACATTGGCTTCAGAAGTAACCTTTTCCTCATCAAGAACCCCTGGCTTAGTACCAGTTCCTTCACCTTCACTTGAGGTAGCAGGGACGACTGTAGACTCATCAGGAACCCTTGGTGAAACACCAGTTCCTTCACTTGAGCCTCCAGTACCTGGCTGTCTCCTGCTGGTCTTCTTACTTTCTTTAAGTGCTTTTATCGTGTCACCATCAATTTGTCTTCAGGAGTTAAAGTTTGAACGCCCTTGATCTTCTGAAACAGATCAGAAGACTTCTTCTTTGACACGCTGGAAGTATCTCTGAAAGAAATACCTGATGGTCTTCTTCTAGCAGGCTCGGGGATAGGTTCAGTCACAATCCTTGCATGAGTAGCATGGACTTGCCTTGTGGCTTCCTCTTCTGCAGCTTCAGTTAAACTCATAGATTTTCCTAACTTCAAAGCAATGTTTGATTCGGGAACAATGTTATCATCTGCAGTACTTGTAACTTTCTTCTTGACCACTCTTCTGCTAGCAGTTCGTTTTCTAGCAGGTTCAGTGTCTGATTCTTTAGATACATTAATAGTTGCTTCAGTAGTATCTGGAGTTTTCTTCCCATGTGAACCTTTGCCCTATTCTTGGGAGGAATTTGACCAGTGGAGTATTTGATGAACATCTAATAAGACTATGATTGCTTAATCACCAAAGTCAGCATAGTCTCAGGAATAGGAAGTCCATAATCCTGATAGTCTTTTCCAATTCTGACAAATTTTAATCTGCTTACAACCCCATCATCTTTAATTGTGTGATAGTGTTGAAACTTTAGCTTGGAGAAAGACTTGTGTTGTGAGAGGAAGTGATTGATGATAACTTTGGTGAATCTAGGGAATGGCATAGGTTCATGCCTTGATTTCTTCTCCATCATGTGGTCAATCTGGAAAGCAAAGTCTTCCTAAATCAGCTCAGGATAGTCGACATTTTCCTTGTAGAACATGCCCAACAATATTTCAATTATGGATTTTCTCAGTCTGTCATTACTTGCAGTCTTCCCAAAGAGACATTTGTTGATAATGGCTGTCAAAGTTCTCCATGGCTGATGCATGTGATCCACATACATGCTGGGATACTTGTGTAGTGGACCTTTGTAGCCAAGGTCAATGAGGAAGGTAAGAGTAGCATTATCATCTTGTACCTCGGTGAATTCTTTACCTTTAACTCTTGGACAGATATCAAGAATCTTTCTAAAGACTTCAGCATTAATTACACACCTCTAGTTAGCCAGAAGAAACTCATAAGATTCTGTGTCTTTGACCTTCTTAACAGTGTACTAGAATTGATGCATAAAGATTTTAGGGACTTCTACAGAGATAGTGAATGCCTTGAAGCACGTGGAGTCTTGATCACATCAATGATAACTTGAAATGTTTCTTCCTTCTGATGCATAATGGTTTCCAGTCTAACACTGGTAGGGCTTATCTTGACCGTTCAGTAGATGGAACCCATTTCTCATCACGAGCAATCAATTGTTGAGTTTCTTATGGATTTATGATTCTGCTTAAGAATTAACCAATACAGTTTATATACACAACAAATATATTTTAGTGACTAATTTGGTCATCCTTGATGATTTGATTGATTGTAGACTGAGATTAGGTTTCATGCAATTATGTCTGTATTAATACACTCTATGAATTAAGTCAACTAAGGTCAATTGTCAAAGTCGACTGATGAAGTCAACTTGACAAGTACAAGAGAGCTTAGGTCTAATATTCAATTAGAGGGCAACCAATACACAAACAAACATGGTAGGATATGAAATATGACATAACACATAAAATTTACACAAAGTTTAGAAAATTTGGGCAGAGTTTCTTTTCATAAATTTGTCATATTTCGCATGGAATGTGACACATGTAATGTTTCGCATAGCATACATATTTAACACAGAATATACTGAACATGTTTCGCGCAAAACACCACAGACATATTTCGCATAGTTATGTTTCAACATGTTTCGCATGATTCATTACCAACATATTTTGCACAGTTATGTTTCAACATGCTTCACATGATTCATTACCAACATATTTCTCATGCATATTGCTAAATCCCTAACTCAAATTTTATCAATCAAAATTACTTCAAGATTTTATTCCTAACATCATAATTCATGTAGAATCATCACATAATCCTTAAGCACAAGATTTAGACTAAAACAAGCATATTTAACCAATTTTCAAGCATAGGCAAAGAAGTTACACCATTCAAATGGAATAACGGACATCGAGGAGGCAAGAAATACACACTTAGGGACACATTACAAATAACTAACACACAAATCGAATCACATGAGCAACCTTATAACCATATTAGATCTAACGCACCTAGGAACCACCTTTTCTAAGTAATAGAGATCTTAGGAACCAAACACGAGTTTCAATGGCACAAGGAGGCATATATGAAGCTACTAAACGTAAACCTACATATAATCAATCACAATCACATGTTTCGCATCATTCATATACACGAAAATCACCATAAGTCAAGCATGTGTTAGTAATTTCAAAAACTGTTTCACACTAAGCTTAGACGCATCCTAATGATCAAAACCTTTCAACAAATTAAAGAAAACCTCAAACTTTTACTTATGAACCCTAAATCGAATTTCATTGATTTTTGAGTGTAAAAAGGAGTTTTAGTCTAATTCGTTTCACCAAAGTAACGTTAAAAGGTTATTAAACTTATAGGAATGTACCTTAAATCTTGAACACGAGTTTTGATTTTCAAAGATGATGCGTTCAAAATGTGTATAGAGAGAGAAATAAGTGTTTTTTTATTTGAGTTTAAAGTTGTGAGGGTGCGATTTGTGTATTCAAGGGGTATAACTGGCCCAAGTTCGAAAAATGACAGAAATGGTCCTTATTCTTTGATACTCCTTGTATTTCCATTATAAACTTTCGCCTTAAGTTTAAAGTTGTTATAGAAATGACACAATGAGCCCCTAAAGTTGAAAACTTATAATCTTATTCCTAGATTTTGCTATTTAGTCCCTAAAAATTGAAACAAATAACATCTTTAGACCAATTAAGTTATAAATACATTAACTCCCCTTTAATTGATGATCTGTTATTGTTGAAACCTTTTCCTTTTATTCCGAGATGACTTTTGAAAGAATTTGAAAATTTCTCCCCCTCAAATAATGTCCTGTTTTATATATAAAGAGCTGTAGACATTGTTTGAGTCATAGAAAATTCTTTTAAAATCTTTTCTGATGAAAAACTGAGATGATTGATTATTTTTGAAATACAACACCTTTAAAAACAAGATTGCACTGACACGTACACTTATTTGATTGAGGAAGCACGAGGTGTGTTGCAAAGTAAACACAAGCCTTAGTATGAATATCAAGTAATTCATACTCGAGAAAAATGAATTTCCTGTAGTGAGGTCAAGTTTTCTTTTTGGCGAAATACTTTCCTTTAAGTTGAAGACTGGGTTGCTCTCCGAAATAATAGCAAGCCATATGACATATTTTGAAAATATTTGAACTTCTGCTCGAAATTTATTTATAGCTTCGTATCATTATTGAATGACATTTCTAAAGCCGTAAATATTATTGATTTTCAGAAGACATGTCATGAAAGACATATTTTTGTATTTTTTGATTTTTTAATTTTCTATTTTATTCTTTTGGGGTTTATATTTTTCTATTTTCTTTTTGTAAAATTTTTATAAAAATGAAAATCTTTTTGAATTTTTCTGGTTTTCTTTATTTACATATGATACATAGGATACATAACGAGTTACCACCATTACTCGTCCTCTTCATCTGCCAGACTTTTTAGCATTTCAGGAGACATACTTCTCATTCAAGCTTGTTGATAAGAAAGTCAAGTCGTTCTCATCCCAATGCCTTGGTATAGATATATGCCAGCTGATATTCTATATTGATGAAATACAGTTCAACCACCCCACTTTCCACTTGCTCTTTGATGAAGTGGTATCTGATGCCAATATGCTTGGATCAGGAATGTTGGACGTTGTTGCAACATAAAGCAATGACACTTTTGTTATCGCAGTACAAAGGTATCTTGTTGAACCCAAGGCCATAGTCAGTTAATTGTGATCTCATCCAAAGTATTTGAGCACATCCTGACAGGGCAATGTATTCAGCTTCTGTACTGGATATGGTGGTGATCTTCTATTTCTTTGATGACCAACTCACTAATCTATCACCCAATAGCTGTATACTTCTAGATATACTTCTTTTGGTATCTTGGAAACCAGCATGATTAGCGTCTGCAAAAGCTGTTAGTAAAATATAAGAATCCTTCGAATACCACATACCCATATTAATGGTTCTTTTTAGGTATCAAAAGATTCACTTAACTACATGTAAGTAGTTTTTGGTAGGCTTTGCCTAATACCGGGCACACATGCATATAGTAAATTGAAGGTCTGGTCGACGGGCAGTCAGATACATAAGGGAGCCAATCATTCCACGATAACGTGTGGGATCAACTTCTTTCCCTTGTGGATCTACATCCAGTCTGGATTTCTCCACTATGGGAGTATCCACTAGGTCATTGGTTTCCATACCATATATTTTAATTATCTCAAGAGCATATTTGGATTGGTTAAGATAGATGCCTCTGGGACTTTGAGAAATCTAAAGTCCTAGAAAAAATGATATTTTGCCCATCATTGACATCTTAAATTTTGAACAGATGATTTCAATTTTTTTTCCACAAAGATTAGGTTTAGTGGAGGCAAATATAATATCATCTACATAAATCTGTACCAGTAAGATGTCTTTACCTTTTCTCCTGATGAACAATGTAGGATCAACGGTTCCTTTGGAGAACTTTTAGGAGAGTAAAAACGATGAGAGCAAATCATACCAAGCCCTTGGTGCCTGCTTTAACCCGTAAAGAGCCTTCTTAAGCTTGTACACATGGTTGGGATTCTATAGATCTACAAACCCATCCGGTTGACAGACATAAACCTCCTCACGTAATATGTCATTCAAGAATGCAGTCTTCACATCCATTTGATAGACGATCATATTCATGTGAGCAGCAAATGCAAGAAAGATACGGACGGCTTCGAGTCGTGCAAATGGAGCAAAAGATTATTCAAAGTTTATGCCTTCTTCCTGATGATATCCCCTCGCTACCAACCAAGCCTTATTTTTCAACACACCTCCCAGTTCATCTAATTTAACCTTGTATATCCAATTTAAGGTGATAATCATAACACGATCCGGTCGAGGTACAAGCTACCAAACTTCAAGACGTTCAAACTCATTGAGTTCTTCTTGCATGGCTTTAATCCTGCAGGATTCTTTCAATGTTTCTTTATAACTCTTGGGTTCAACAAAAGTAAGAAAACCATCAAAATAAAAAAATAGAGCTTCATTTTGTAGTGGAGACGGGTCTAGAAGGATCGCGAATTACATTATCCATCGGATGATATTTGGTCCATTTACTTATATGTTCAGGCGGTTGATTGACTCAGTGCACATTATTTAGAATAACAACCAAAGATGAGGATTCTTCAGAACTTGATTATGGAATTGGAATACCAAATTAAGGATTATTATCCATGTGTGCAACTTCAATATCATGATCTGCTTCTTCAGCACCGGGAGGAATAACATGGGATGGTGATGCTTGTGTAGTTTGTGAAGTAATTGGTGAGGGTGCATCTTGATCAACTGATGTCGAGGAAGGTTAACTGGTTGTAACAACAAGAACTGGAGCAACAACTTCAAAAACTGGATGATCAACACATGGTGGAGGATGAAAGTATTCATCAAACAACGGTTGAAGTCGTGTATCCCAGTCATTTCTTGTTGGTGGGAAAAAAGGTGTTGAAGAAGGAGGTTGTGGCACGAGTCCTTGATGTGTCGTTGTGAGGTGTATATTTTATTGATTCAAGTTTTAAATTTATATTTTGCCGACTAAACCAAAAACAACACTTTAACGGGCAGTGTACCCAATCGGTAGTAGTTTCATGGTAAGTAGGGTGTCGAACACTTGAAGCGAGGTTGAATCTATCAATTTAATTAATATCTTGGTTATCTAATCTATGTTAATTCTATTCTATTCTAAACCTATGTCAGTCCTAATCCTAATTCTAACGGGAAAAGGGGGTTTTTAGCCTTAGTGGCTGGCACGGTTTGGTTGATGACTACAATAAATTCAAGGCACTTTAACCCACGCAAGCAAATTAACAAAAGATAAAAGAGCGGTCGAGCAAAATATAAAAAATTGTATTAACCATTATTAATCCGATTAGAAAGTTGGTTTGTTTATTAAGTGCAATAATTTCTTCTCTCGAGGCGATATATCATTCTTAAGACTTAGGCGTTACATCATCCTAAGACCTAGACACATTAATTCTGTCACAATTAAAGCATCCGCATAAAGCATCCTTATTTGCTGATTATAATCTATCTTAGGGATTAAAGCAATGGTGATCTTGTTAAACCCTAGCTCATAGAGACTTTACCCACTTACCGCTTAATGGTGATTTATACACTAGTAGTCCACTTGTCCAACTATCCAATGGAATCAGAACATTATTTGTTGAATTATCTAGGTTCACCTTCTAGTCAACACGATCAATAAACCATTGGCAATATCCAATTAACTAGTTAAGCCCGAAGCGTATCCTAGACACAGATTTAGCAGGACAATATTTGTGATCCTATGGTTCTAGATGTATAAATCACTATATGGAGAGCTATCCCAGACTCTAGATTACTTGGTCCGTATCACTAGATCCAGTTGAATGATAGGTCACTTACAAAAGTGCGTAAACAAGTATAAATTGATAAACATAAACAAGCATTCAACGATAAATCAAGAAATTGAGAATAACAAATACCAAACATTCAGATCTTCATAATAATGGCTAATACCCGAAGGTATTAGCCTTCAAACATCATAATAAATACAAAAGCAATTATTTAGCCAAGGTAAACTAACCGAGTTAATGAATGATACCAAAAACTGAATGATTACGAAAGTATATGAAATTACACGTTGTCTCCTATGGAATTGATAGTGTTGCTCGACCTCTTCTGCTCTTTTTCTCCTCTAAAAATCGAATTTTATGGTTTAGGTATCGAGAATATGATTTAGCACACCTAAAACTCGTTTTTGAGTTTTCTATTTATACTGTCTGGAAGTCGGTTCGATACGGCGTATCCAAGGGATTGGATATGGCGTATTGGGGTTTCTTGGAGTAGGGACCACGCTTGATATCTTTCAGAATATTCACATACTATATCTTGAATACGACGTATTGAGTTTCTTTGGATACGGCGTATTGAGCTTCATTCCTTTGTGGTATTTGGTGAGTGCAGGCATGGATACACCGTATCTTCCTTAATTGATACGGCGTATTGGTTGTCAGAATCATTAATCTTCAAAATATCTTCGTTTAAGCTCCAGAATGCGCGCCTTTTGCTAATATTCACCAAGTACTTCATAATTACTGCAATTCTCAAATATAAACGATTAAGTAACAATTGTTTGCAATAACTATACAAAATGGGTTAATAACATGGGATAAATGATGCTATAAAATAGACATTATTTGATATCATCAAATACCCCCCCACTTGAATCCTACTTGTCCTCAAGTAGCCTTTAGAAGTTTATAAAAATGTATCCCTAAGGATATTTTCCATTTAAAGCATTTATTTGATCCCTTACAAGTACACAACCAAACACCTCACGAAATAGGAAGATGAAAACACTCAAATCACTCAACAAATCTATATGGTAACATGTAACTAATTCGCTTAATTGCTCGGCCGTGACGAGTATTCTATCATAAGCTTGGCAAGGATACACATCTTCACCACTAAAGCCAAGGAGTAACAAGTTTATAAAGGTAAATATGGGTTTTTGTATGGAAAGGCTTACGGTTGATCATCTACAATCTTTCACCATAAGTACCACTCCAACAGGGCAGCTGAAGCACACATACATGGCCGTAACGACGAAATAGACATATGTGTTCGATCACATCCCCATTCAAATTTAACCAACAGTTAGGATGAAGAATGATATAGGGTAGGAATCTTCAAACTTTCACCAATAGTAATAAACCAACAAGGCAGCTGAGACATGCATACATGGCCGTAACAACGGAATAGACATGCACGCTCGATCACATCCTCATTCGCGTAAAACCCATGGTTAATGATTAGGAAAGGGAATTAAATTGTTGTTAAATAAAAGTTACGAAACAAATAGATTAAGTCTAAAATACAAGTTGCTAGACACTTTTTCCCGACCGTTACCATGATAAAGACATGACTATTTACAACGTCTTGATCATAGATAAAAAACAACAACCTAAGTTGGCGTTCCCGTAACGGTCAACTTCCCAATCATCCCAAACTTTACATACTCTACAAGGTAAGTGGCGATATCTTCCACTTTGTACAATACTCTACATCGTCGATTTGTATCAACGAATAATCGATCCTTCATTTATACAAGGCTAGTGCGTATTTCTTCCCACTTTATACAATACTTACATCGTTCGTTTTGTTATTCAACGATTAAATCGATCCTTCGTGTAATTCCTTTGGTAGTTGCGAAACAATTATCTTCAAACTTTCCTTCTCTTTTTTTGTTACGATTTTTATAATTTTTTTGATTTTTTTTAATAACGATATACTACGAAACTCGGTGTAGTCTCACCATCTTCACGATCATAATAATTGGGAGTATTTCTTCGATATTTCTTCGTTTCTTGGATGTGACCACTTAATGCGATGGTAGTTAAAATCATGAGTTTCTGACATAGAAATATAACTATTCCTATTTGCGATGTGCAAATTTCTTCAACCATACCAAAATAGATCACAAGACTCGGGGAAATACAAAACTTTACAATTTAAGCAACTAGCAACTGTAAAATAAACTTAATCTAACAGGGTAGGCTAAGGTGTAAAGGTGTAACGAAACAAATAATTGGTGTAGTTCCTAAAGGATTGGCTCTACGGGTTGTTCTAGGGTTATCTTACTCTTAAAGTGAGAGTAAACAAATGGTTTATATGAGGGTTAACTAACCGGTGTAGTTAGTTAATAAGCAAACATGTAAGACGATTTGGTTGTAATCCTTTGATTTACCAATTTAACAAGTTAAATCAATATTAAATCCATAGATTACTTATCATTGTGGTCTTCGAATAGATATACCAGCCAAGTTCTAAAGTCTACATCATCATCGGTACAATCCATATTTCTGTGGGATTTGTGGTAAAACATTTGGAAACGGATAAGGTTAAAATCCTCACTATATCTACAAGGGTTATTGTTGTGAGGGTTATGTATCAAGTAATTTCATAAAAGTATGCCTTGATTTTTAAATTTGAGCATAATATTTTAGTATGAAAAATAGGACAAGTATACATTCTAATTCCATTCCCCCACTTGAATTATACAACGTCCTCGTTGTATAGATAAACTTTAATTACGGGAATTTGTAAAAGAATTAGATATGGAGAAACTCCCCTGATAGTTTCTTCGGTAATTCTCCCAATTTGAGGTTATCAGCAAGATTGTGTTGAACAGCCGCCTTTAAGTTTCAAGACTCTAACACTTTAAGATCTCCATATTTGTAAATTTTCCATCAATATTCGTCGATATTTCTTTCACGAGGTCTTGTATAAAAAAAGGAAAAAAAATTGCAATCAAACTAAACTAAACAAACCAAATACGAGTCAGTCTGGTGGATACGCCGTATCAGGTTAATGAATACGCCGTATTGCCAAAACTAACAATAATGTTTTTAAAGTGCATAAAAAGTAAAGAGTGATAACCTCCAGACAATCAATACGCCGTATGGTATGGAGCGGATACGTTGTATTGATGTCTGGGAAGACAGAATCGATAAAATTAAATAACAATCCGGGTTGTCTCTCGGGAAACACTTTTGTTTATAGCAAAGTCTTTAAGTTAGACTTGTCTTCAGCTTCTCTTTTACTATTCCATCTCATGCACGCTAACGTGCCCGCGTGTGAGCTATTCTTCCATTGACGGAACTTGGATAAAGTCGGGTCCTAGATTCAAAATTCCTTCGTAGAACCTCTTTAACTTTTGGTATAAGTGCGAGATCCCGTTCATCTTATCATGTTAACTTACCTTCAGTAATGGTGGGATTTTGTTGCATTGCTCATTAGTGTGGTGTTTAAACCTCGGATGTGATCGCACCATTTGGTAAGTTACTTCATCATCACCATTGTAAATGGTAATCATTCCATCAAACTGTCTTGCTTTAATTCCAACTTCTCTTAAGAACGGTTCGCCAATAATAACTTCGCCCATTCCTTCATCACGATAAGCATCCATATCTTCCAAAACTGCAAAGTCAGCCACAACAGAAAAGGTTCCAACAAAAATAGGCACATTCATTAAGGCTCCTACAACATTATCCCCTTTGTACACCATCTTATCTTTCATTATAGAGTTATGAAACTTTTTGGACATCACATTGAAGTACAACAACGAGAAGAAGTTGACGTGTGTAAATTCAAATCCTATCATGCATGAAAACTTTAAGTTGTGGGCACAGTCTACGTGGATTTTCTTATCATCGTCGCAATAACTAGGGTAATCATCAATTCTAGTATCAAGATCTCCATCCCTAGTTCTAAATTCTCCAATTACCTCACCTTCCTCAATGGTGGGTATCAAATCATCACCTTGATTTCTCCTAAGCTCAAATGGTTCATTTAGATCATTTAGTTCAATGTAATCTTCCAAGAAAGGGTCAAATGATCTATTTAACACCAAAGTCTCTCCCATTAGCCTAGCTTCTAAATTAAGTTCCATTCTTTCTCTCAAACTTAGCATGTAGACCCTCTTAATTAAACTACTAGCAAGTTTAACACTTGTGAAAACAATCCTTTCTTCCCTGACCCTTAAAGTAATCTTTCTTTTGTAAATATCAATCTTAGCACGGGCGATAGACAAAAATGGCCTTCCTTTGATATCCTTGAGCATATCAAGAATTATAAAGTCTACTAGGGAAGTAAATTTACCAATTCCTACTAGTATATTTTCAGCTATTCTTTTTGGATATTTTATAGTCATGTCTGCTAATTCAACTGTTAACTTAGTGTGAGCTAATTTGCCTAATCCTAAGTTAAGGTAGGTCAATAGAGGCATTACACTAACACTAGCTCCTAAGTCAACAAGGGCATTATCAAAACAAACATTATTAATATAGCAAGGTAAAGTGAAACTCCCTGGGTCTTTCTCCTTTCGAGGTATGGTATTATTGATATGTGAAGCTCCATAAGCTTCCGCGAATTTTGGTCTATAGTTCCCCTCATCTTCTTCACAGTAATGATTATCCAAACGACTTAGAAAAGGAACCGTCGTTTTTCTTGACTTGTACAACAGTGTACTGTTCTGTCCAGTGGATACGGCGTATTGGGATGATCCAATACGGCATATCGGGCTTACATCAGCTTCAATAGTGGTTGAAATCGACTTGACTTGGTCTCTCGGGTTTGTTTCAGTTGAGCTTGGTAGGCTTCCAAATCCTCTTTCTTGTAGTACCTTGCTCATTTGCCCGATTTAAATTTCTAAAGTTTTAATTGATGCTCCTTGGTTCCTTATGGCAGCATCTGTCGCAGCTCGGATTTCTTTAATCAAATTGGAATTTTTTCGTGTCTCTTTGCTGATTCACTCATGAATTTGCTCAGGGTATCTTCCATAGATTGCCTTCATTCTTGGTACGAAGGATTTGCGTTGTTCCTTTAATAATAACCTGGAGTTGTTGCTCTATATCCCCCTCCATGAAAAGGTCCACCAAATTGCGTGTAGTAAGTTTCTTCAAGAGTTTTTCCATCCTCTTTGAGTGGGAAATCTTTGGTGTAATGGGGTCCTTTGCATTGTTCACATCCTACTTGAGCAGCATAAAAAATTTCATTTACCTTTTTGATTTCTCTTCCAAGGTTGTTCAGTTGTGCTTGTATAGCTGCTAATCCGTCAGAAGTTTTAGTACTTCTGACTCTTGATGCTCCATTGTGCCATTTTTAAGAGTATTTAGCCATTTCTTGGATGGTTGTTTTTGCATCAGCGACAGTCTTTGATGGTATGGCACCTCTTGAATCAAGAATTTGTCAAGTTAGAACATCCCATCCGTTATAGAACAAGAGTACCTCCTACATCTTTGTTAAATATTGTTGAGGACACTTCATCAAGAGCTCTTTAAATCGTTCCCAAGCTTGGTAGAGGTTTTCGTTTGGCTCATGTTGAAAGTTGTTGATTTCATCCATTTTCTTTACAGTGCGAGTAGGTGGGAAATATTTGCATAGAAACTTAGTCTTCAGATCTTCCCAGGTTGTAATCGAACCAGTTGGTTTGTTTCTTAGCCATCGACTTGCTGCTCCGATAAGGGACATGGGGAAGGCTCTAAGCATCACTTGATCTATAGTAATATTAGGAATGTGGAATAGATCGACGATCTCAAGAACTTTCTAAATGTGTTCGTTCGCATCTTCATGATCCAAACGCTAAAGGTGTTAGTATGTAGTTCCTTGAGAAATTGGCCCTTTAGTTTAAATTTATCCTTGTCTTCAATTTTAGGCCTAGCAACTCCCGATCCATGGTCAGCTCGGGTCTTGCTCATGTATTGCTCCATAGTTTCCGCCATTGTTTTCGTAACTTCTTCCTTCGAGTATTCTTCGTCAGAAAATATATTGAAATTAGGTAATCTCAATTCGTCAAGACTTAGTATCTTGAAGTATCTCCTTGATGATTGAAACTCTTGTTCAGGTTCTTTGTAAGGTGTGAATAGTTCGCTTGTTGAACTCCTTGTCATGCACTACCTGAAACAAGGGATAAACAATCAGTAGGATGGGCTCTTTAGGATAGAAATTTTTTTAGCATAGAAATATGAAAACTTAGGTTCTGATTCTATAACAGATGATCGATACGTCGTATCCATTAGAAGTGGATATGCCGTATTAATCTTTTGTGTAAATATGCTGTATTGGACAGAAAGTTGGATACGCCGTATCCAATGGAAGTGGATACGTCGTATTCAATTATCGACCAAAACAGTGTATTAGCAAAACAATTAAATATGCAAACAATTAAACACACAAATATACAAACAAACTAAACTAACAAATATACAAAATATACAAAAATATACACTAATCTAATTAACACTACTCCTAAGGGTTAGATCTAATCTAAAAACCAAAACATAAAATAAAAATCAAGATTAATTTTCACTCCCCGACAGCGGCGCCAAAAACTTGATGTGTCGTTGTGTGGTGTTTATTTAATATGTTTTAAGTTTTAAATTTATATTTTGCCGACTAAACCAAAAACAACACTTTAACGGGCAGTGTACCCGCTCGGTGGTAGATTCGTGGTAAGTAGGTTGTCAAACACTTGAAGCGAGGTTAAATCTCTCAATTTATTTATATTTTGGTTATCTAATCTATGTTAATTCTAATCTAAGTCAAACCTATGCTAAACCTATGTTAGTTCTAATCCTAATTCTAACAGGTAAAAGGGGGTTTCAGCCTGAGAGACTGGCACAGGTTGGTCGGTGACTACAAACAATTCAAGACACTTTAACCCCTGCAAGCTAATTAACAGAAGATCAAAGAGCGGTCGAGCCTTATATAAGTAAACTGTATTAACCATTATTAATCCGATTAGAACGTTGGTTTGTTTATTTAGTGCAATGATTTCTTCTCTCGAGGTGGCATATCATTCTTAAGACTTAGGCGGGTGTAACACCCCCATTTTTGAAATATAGCAGCGGAAGCTAATCTGGGGTATTACTTCATGGATCAACAAACATAATCATAGAAAACGACTCATAAAGAGACGTTTTAGAAAATTTAGTTATCATTCAATATAATCAGAGTTTTACAAAAGCAGGTCCCAAAATCTAGAAATATAAAGTTTGAATGATGACAGTTTAGCCCTCTCTAAGTCCGTGCCACTCCGTGCCATAGTTTGCTCAATTACCTGAGATAAACATGCTAAAAGGGTCAACACAAAGGTTGAGTGAAATTCATAGGTTTTCAGTTATAATAGTTGAGTACAAGTTCAATAGTGGGTTACGTTGTTATACACCCATAAGTGTAATAATTGCAATGAGTACAATTATTATGGAAAACAGTATTATCATGGAAAACAGTATTATTGCCCTAAGCTCATGAATCACATATTTTAATAGAACCGGGAGCCTCTATCCGAAGACATACTAGGAGCTACTACCCAAAGACATACTAGGAGCTACTACTCAAAGAGATACTGGGAGATATTACCCAAAGAGATACTGGGAGCTATTACCCAAAGAGAGACTGGGATGTCTTATGGGAAAATAGAGGTAACTTAGGCAATAATATATCAGGATAGCATATAGTTGGAAAAACACTTGTATTCATAGTTTATAGCATGAATCCCCCACGGGATTTAGAAAACATATAAAGATGGGACTATTCACAGTGATGGAACCATATCATATATCAAAATCACTTGTGTTTAATTTGTATAAAACAAGCATGTATCCCCCTCGCAGGTTTATAAAACATGTAAATAAGTAAAGGCGAGGCTATGAACTTCACAATATCGGTTTTAAGTACTTGTGTATATTAAAAACAATTGAGCATGTATCCCCCTCGCGGGTTTATAAAACATTCAAAAGATTGAAATGCGAGGCTATGAACTCACTATATCGGTTTTAAGTACTTGTGTATATTAAAAACAATTGAGCATGTATCCCCCTCGCGGGTTTATGAAACATTAGAAGATTTAAAAGCGAGGCTATGAACTCACAATATCGGTTTTAAGTACTTGTGTATATTAAAAACAATTGAGCATGTATCCCCCTCGCGGGTTTATAAAACATTCAAAAGATTGAAATGCGAGGCTATGAACTCACAATATCATTTTTAAGTACTTGTACCTTGTGCTAGAGTGATGGTAAGAAATCTAAAATGAAAATGGTGAAAAATGGCAAGGTTTGAATTCTATGCTTAATAGATTTGTACATTGAGCTTTAATGAGTTGTACATTGACTTGGAAGAAAAATATAATTCAAATGTGATGCATTGTACACTTGTACACATGCTTGAAGGCTTTCACATTCATTTTATATGTATACATTATAGATAATTAGGGTTTTGATATAAACGTTTACGTTTAATGCTTGTTTTGATATAACATTTTGAAAAGTACGTTAAATGGATAATGTACTTGGTAAAAATGATATTAAGATATAGACTTGACATATTAGGATGTTTACATGATATAAACATAGATATAGATGGCATTGATAGAGGTTGCGTGAGCTCGTTTACTTTAGAAATGTAAACTAGGTTACATAATGGAATGGAATAAAAACGAAAAATATTCCCGTGAAAAAGGTTGTACTTAATATAGTAAGTAGATATTACATTGATAAAAATACTGGAAAATTACGGGTTGTTATAGTCCCCCAACCTTACAGAAATCTCGTCCTGAGATTTAGTTGAGTGATGGAGTGATGGTTTGGAAATAGAAGTCCTTAGTTTTTGTAGTCCCTGGTCAGATGACCCACTTTGTTGCAAGTCTGACACTTGACAGTGCAAACTCCTGTGTGATGCAGGGTGCATCTTGTACACAAAGGAAGGTTTCCATGGTACCTTTTGTTTTCAGTATACCTTTTGTTCTCAGTTGGGGTGGCAGCATAAGTTCTGATAGTTTCTTGCCTTCTATTCTGCTGTTGGTGGTAATCATTGTTACAGTTGTGATTGTTGTGGTTATTTTGATAGTTGTCGTTGTTGTGATTGTTGGAGTGGTTATTGTTGTTGCGATCATTGGGGTAGTTGTTGTTGTCGGTGGTGTTTCTTCTATCCTCAAACTTTCGTTTGTGATCATTGGTTTCTTGCGCAGAATTGTGTTTTATTACCTGCTCCATCAACCTCTGGGTTATGGTAATGGCTTCCTCCAGAGTTTGAGGTTTTGAAGCAGTAACATTTCCTTCATGGAATCTTCTAACGTAAGTTTTGAGATCATTTCCTTTCACATCTAAGTTGTAAAATTCATCTTCCATTTTCTTGACTTCAGTTCGAGGGCAATACTTATTGGTCAAAAGCCTTTTCAATTCGGTCCA
>BQNB010079342.1:0-30271 GCA_026074375.1 Tanacetum coccineum | reverse complement strand
GTTGTCAAAAAGTAGGAAAAACCCGCGAGTGGCCTGTTTTAGGCTTGATTTTGTAGTCGTTGTTGTTAGAATTAGGTTCTGTAATAACCATTTGTCAAAAAGTAGGAAAAACTCGCATTTTTAGGATCTGTAACGAAGGAGTTACTGGTCAATAAAGTAGGTAACTCGTAAAGATTTGGAACTTTTAAAAACGTAAAAATAAATATCCTACTTTTTCAGAATCCATGTTTTAACTTGTAAAACTTAAACGCAACTGTGTACGGGTGATGTAGGACTGATATTATGCATTTGCGTCATTGCACACTAGTTTTCATTATATTAAAAGCATATTACTTATATAGGTTGCGGTTAGAGTTTTCGTGCATCGTTTTCGTGCTTACCTTTTCATTATTGAAATCTTAAACTACTTGAGGTAAGTTTATAGCCCCTCTTTAACTTGTTTATCACTGTTTTACAAATTCTCAGGGTGAGATACATTGCTTGTTTTTACTTATAGACGCAAGTACTTTACTTTCTTTCTAAATGATTACGGATTAGCTTAAGTAGCTATAACCTACTATGCCCACTATCATGAACCGTTAATTACTTGGTGTAAGCATGAGGGTTATAAATAGATCTATTTGGGATTGACCTCCCCGTTCAGGTAAGTAGCTCTTACTAGTTTTAGTGGACCGAACTAACGGATGTATACCATGTCGAACTTAGATGTTGCGGATTGAACATCTACTTGGGCACTTATTTTGCATGGATTTGCATACTTATATTGTCGTAGCCTCGGTGTCATAAGCTTAGTGCAATCGTAATTACTTTTGTGATATTGTATGTGTTACGATAGTCATACTTTTTGAAATCTTGCGGTCCAACCTTATTACTTAACTAAACCTATGAACTCGCCAACTTTATGTTGACACTTTTAAGCATGTATTTCTCAGGTGAATAGCTACTTTGAAGCAATTTGATGTGCATGGAGTCCATACTTTTCAAGATCACCATTCATGGATTTCTACTTGCATACAAACCATCTCTCCTTATTGAATTAAATTATGTCTTTCATTTTGATGCAAACTTATGGGACCAATGTTACAACTTATTTACATTTAATCAAATTTACGAGGTTATCTTTTAAACGACTCATTTAGAGGTGTTCTCTTATATTTTATGCTGTATATTATGAAGTAACGCTTCCAGTCACCTTTCCGCTGCGACCTATTTTGGGGGTGTTACACATCATACTCCTTGTACGAAGTAAACAATCTTCTATTCCTGGTCATGTGCTTAGTGCAACCACTGTCCACAATCCAATCGACCGGTAGTAGATTGTACCTTGAGAACGCGAACCAAATATTGTTTTGAAAATCATGGTTGTTTTAAAGGTTTGGTCCAACGCTCTAAGGTGTTTTTAGCCTTAGATTTGGGTAGGATTTTTCTCTCCTTTTGAAGGTGCTAGGTTAATGATGTAAAAGACCTTTGGTTTTTATAAAAACATTTTCTTTCAAAGGAGTGGTTGTTTTAAAAAGAAGGTCTTCAAGCATATGAGTTTAAAGGTCTCATATATGGTGTGGGTAAGAGAGGTCTAAGGTCAACTCGAGGTCTTGTGTATCTAAGTCCATTATGAGAGCCTGAGTGATGTCCTTGGTGTGTTATTCCTACTCTTCTAATGGGTGCTTGAGGACCTTAAGTGTTTGCAAAGTGAATTTGAGGGACAGCGGGTTTAACAAAGCTTTTTGAACAGTTTCCGATTTGACTGTCTTTTACAAACACTATTGTTTTGTTTGGACTCACAGAAGTGGTTTTATCATTTTTAGAAAATCCAAGACCTTCCTTATCTTGGGACAATTTTTGACGACTAAACATATCGTCCAAAAAATGCTACTTTCTTTGAATTTTGAAAAACTCATGCGTCGTTTTGAAGCTTAGAAACATTGCTTGTTAAAGAGTCAACCTCTTGTGTGAGTTCAACACGTTTTTGACAAGGTTCAATCACCTCTTTGTTATTAACAAGTTTCTTTACTTCAATTTCAAGATCATTGATTTTACTTGAAAGTTTTGAATTCTTATCTTCGAGAACACATTTTTCTTTTAAAAGTTTTTCAAAAGTTTTAATAAAATCTTTGTTAAATTTTAGGATTTCCTCATTCTCCTTTTGCAAATTAATGATATTTAAATCAATATTAGAACTAGATGGTTTAGATACTTCCTCCTGTGAGTCGATCACCATGAGACGTGTTGCGTCATTTTGATGTTCGTCGTCGTCTTCACTATCGCCCCATGCTCCTCCCATAAAAGTCGTGTTCTCCTTTGGCTTTCTACACTCACTAGCAAAGTGGCCTTCTATTCCGCAATTATAGCATGCTCCTTTTTTCATGAGCTTTCACCACCTTTGACCTCGAAGCTATTACCGCGCCCTTTACCGAACCGATTACCTCCATTACCAAATCGATTTTCGCGTCCGAACCGATTACCTTTGCGAAAGAACTTACGGAAGTTCCTAGCCAACAAATTAAATGCTTCATTTTCTTCTTCATCTACGTCTTCATCACTTTCGTCTTGACAATCACTATCGTCACTAGTTTGTTCCCTAGTAACTTTAGCTTTAAGAGCTAATGACTTAACCTTTTCTTTAGTAATTTTAGAGGTTACGCCATCATTATCCAAAACCATTTTATATACCTTAAGGTTACGAATTAGCTCATCAAGAGGGAGAGTGGCCAATTCTTTGGTTTTTTAATGGCCGTCACCTTGGCTCTCCATTTTAATGGAAGAGCACGAAGAAACTTTCTAACATGATTCTTGCTAGAATAGTCCGGATCTAATGATTTAAGACTAGTCACGATAGCATTGAATCTTGTGAAGCCGCTATCAATAGTTTCTTCTTTTAAGATTGAGATCTTCTCGTATTCTTGAGTAAGAAGGTCAATCTTACAATTCTTAACTTGTGAATTGCTTTGGTGAGTGATAATGAGTGTATGCCAAACCTCCTTGCCGGTTTTACACATAAAGACTCGCTCGTACTCTTTGCGGGGTAGAGCATTGTAGATGGTCATCTTGGCTTCTTCATTCTTGCTAATTTGTTTCTTCGCATTGTCCTTGAGGATTTCATACGGCGTTTTCTTCATCAACTTCGTTTCTTCGTCTTTAATTTTGAAGTAAAAATCGCCATTTTGGATGACTTGCCATAAGTCAATATCTTTGGGCTTTACGTAAGTTTCAAAGCGGGCTTTCCAAAATCAAAACGCATTTGGTTCTAACAAAGGTGGTCTTTGCATAGAACACCCCTTGACGTAGTTCTCTTGAGCCATGGATCTTTACTCAACTTTTTCAAAAATTGAAGTTAGGATTTCGAATTCTTAAAAAAGAAGTTTTCAACTTAAAATGATTTCCCGGGAAGGTTTTAACGCTTGAAACTTGAGTAAGTTGCTCTGATACCAATGGTAGAACCATAGAGCGGGGTGAATACGGTTTTATTGACTTCTTCAAAGTTTATAAAACTTCATGTCTCGAAAGAGCCGAGTGGTGTACTAATCTACTTTGCAATGAGAACAACAAGTAGATAGAGAGAAGAGGTGAGAAGAAAAGACACCAAGATATATACTGGTTCGGGAATGGGGTTTTAGTCCTTCTGTACGTCCAGTTGCAAATCCACGACACCAATACTATTTCTAGTATAATCCTTATGATGGACTACAAACCGTATTACAATTTAACTCCACCGACTTCGACGCTTACACAGAAGAGTTACTACCTATGGTATTCCGCCCTCGAAATCCACCGCTAAGAACCCGTGATTCAACTTAACCTAAAACTTTAGAAGCCTTCCCTTTGGAAGCTTATCAAACCCCAACTAGATCCCCAATGATCTAGGCTTGATCCAACGGATACAAGACTTCCCTTACAACTCGATTGAATAAAAGAAAGATGGATGAACCAACTCTTAAACTAACCTAGAGACCCGATTCTAATAGAAAGGGTATGAGAAAGAAGATCCTCGACAAAATACACAAGTATGGATTAGGTACTTGTGTGGCTCTCTTGCGAAGATGTGTGTTCTTCAATGAATGATAGAGGAGAAGATTAAGAACACTTGATGTTTAGACTAAGAGGATTAGAGTAGAGAAAAGAGAGGAAACAATGTTTGCAAGAGGTGAGGAATACAAATGCCAAGGGTGGGTATTTATAGGCTAAGGAACACAAATTGTTAAAAAATAATCTATGTCTGGCGCGTTGCCCACGCGCCAGATTCGCGAAGATGTTTTCTTCAGGACTTAGCGTTTTCAATACCCGCACTTGTTAAACCCCCAATTGTACTTCACGTTATGACCTTTCAACATTCTTGTGCTCAAGGTCAACCAACTTAAATAGCCATTTGATAAAAATGTTTACGAATTATTAAAAGCGTTTTGCTTATCCGATAAAGTAAAGAGAGAAAAGAATTATCGAAAGGGGTATTTTAGGTATTCCTCAAGGTGTAACTAGCCTAGTTAGGATCTAGCTAAAGAGTAGAAATAGCTAGTTAGGGTACAAGAGAATATTCTTGGAATATCCTTTGCTTAGAGAGAAAGGGGGAAGATTTGAAATTTAAATTTCAAATTCTTTACTCACATGTTGGATAAGAAGGAATGAGTTGTCATGATGTAACATGATGTGATAGAAAGGAGCCTCTTGATCTTGTTTGAAATAGAGGTGAAGATGTGAAGAGGACACTTGGTTAAGTGGCAAGATCAAGGGTAGAAAGATGGTTGTGTTTGTTGTGTGAGTGAGAAGTGAATGTTTGTTAGATAAAGTATGTTTGTTTAAGATGAGGGATCAATCCAACGGTTGAGAAGAGAATGAGATAGTTTGGATTGATGAGGTGGCTTGATCAAGGGTAGGAGAGAAGTGTCTTTATTGTGTTTGTTTAAAAAGCAATCCAAAGGTTGAGAAGAGAGTGTATGAACTTGGATTAATGACATTATTTGATCAAGAGTTGAGATGAGAGTGTGTGTAATTTAAATTCATTAGTAAAGAATATGAATAGTGAATATGTGGTGGAGAATATTTTGAAAAAATATGAGATATATTGTTTGGAATGTAGGGAACATAGAAGTACAACAAGTACAAGGATAGTACATTATGTAAGGGAATATGAGTTGGCATATAGAGGATTAGATTTGAGGTTTATTTAGTGAAGGTTTATATGTATGAAGGTTTGAAGATGAAGATGAAGATAAGAATGAAATTAAAGGATTGATTTAGGTTAATAATAACATTGCCAATAAGAGAGGAAAGAGTGGGCATATATGATTATGGGATTATTTAGGAAGAAGGTGTTTGGAGTGTGTGTGGAAGAGATGAAATCACTTGTTAGGTAAGAGGGGTAAACAAGTGATTAGGAAGAATGAGTAGAGGGATTGTGTAGAAGAAGTGTGGACTTGTGCATGTGTGTTTGTAAAAACATTTGTATGGGTAAAGAAGTAAGAAAAGTCAAAGTATGATTAACTTCCAAATACCACAAACTCAATTAGTCATTTAGACTTTAATCCATGATAATCAACAATGGATTTGCATCTTAAGTAAAGCATATCCCATAGCGAGAAAGGATGCGTTTACGCAGAGTGAACTTTGACTTAGTTTAACCAATAAGGGAGTAAAGCCTGTTATGTAATTAGGAACGACATAAATCTAGATTAAGGTCAAATAATTACTTTTGCTTGTTGGTATGTTGAAAGTATGATCATACTAGGTTTAGAAAGAAGTCTCGGCCTTGGCTAGAGGCATTTGATAAAAGTTTTGAATTGGCGTTGAATTGGCGAGTCACACGCTGACGCGTGCCCAACGAGCCAGATGATGAAATTTGGTTTTGCAGATTTAAGCTACTGTTTGTGATTTTATGTTTTGTGAATGTTTATTTGACATCGTTAAAACATGAAGGAGATCCTAGTCAATGTTGCACCAACACATATCATTAATTTAGTTTAACCAAAGAACACTATAACATCATTAGATTACTTTAAAACACCAATTACAAAAAAACTCCTAAATTGGGAACATAAACCCTAACTCATAATTCATCAATTCAATCATTAAAGATTACTTACTTGCATAGGATCATCACTAGGCTTAACCCTTGAGTTGAAATCCTAATCTTCTTCATCAAAGATCATCAAAGTTGTATAGTTTCCCTCTCTTTTTCCTTGTTCAAAGTCGACACACACAAAACACCATAGCCTCCTAGAACCTTGTAGGAAAATCCTAAGATATATAAGATAAGTTGGTATGTCTTTGGTCAATTGGTAATAATGGTCCTTAAGTCCTTTCCTTCTAAGTTGTGACACATAATATTTTCTACTTCTATATTACATATACATTGACTTATAGTTTGACTAACTAATAACGTAAACACTTTCCACTTATAAAAGTCATAGTCAAACTTACTCAATGGTATACTCGTAAATAAAATACATTAAACCCGGTTTTGGGGTGTTACACTACTATATCAAATCTTAGCATATGTAGGGGCTGTAAGGGGTGTTTGTATTTGCTTTTGAAGCTAATAGTTGTTGAGAATAATGTCATTAGTGTCAATTTTTGTAGTTTGTGTTTATGACTAATTTATATTTCCTGTATTGACAGCATGATTCAACTTGCCGTGTAATATAAAGGTTAAAGAAAGAACTTAATGAAGCTAGGACAATCTTTGCACATTTAGAAAGGCAAGCGTTAATGCTGGCATCGACAGCAGTGACAACAAGTTCCCCTGCTTTAATTAATGGGAAAAGAGGTTTATGTTTGCCCTTCTTCTGAGCTCTAATATGCTTTATGTTGTTATTTGAGGACTTGACATGTATTTATAAATTTATAAAAAATTAATTTGACATAGATGCAAGATAATGGCATGGATGGAACCGGAGATCAAAAGGTTTGTTATGTACTAAGATGTATGTTTTCACACAATATGTTTGATGAAATGCATTCAAAGTTGATCATTGATTATAGCCACAATAGCTAATAACTATGTTAAATACTATTCGTTGAAATAAATTACATATTCAAAGGTCGTTTAACAATATGTATATCTATATAACATGAATCTATCTAGAAATTGTTAAGGTTGTTTACACATGCTCTTCGACTACTAAAAGTGATATAACTGTGTTAATTTATGTGAGGAAGCCTAGATCAAAGGATGGAGATATGCAAGTTGGTGTATACAAACATACGGTAGCAAATATGCATTATAGCCTCTTGATTTGAGTAAAATTGATTGTGGTAATATATGAGATTATTCAGATAAAGAATCTGCTCCGGCCTCCTCATCATCTGCACTCCCTGACAGGTTATTCTTTTCCTTTGTGTTTATCGGCTTCATGATTAAGTTTAAGTCGGGTGTGCTTGGAATTGCCTCTTTAAGTCCTCTTTATAATTTACTCCGTAAGTATGTACAAGCTGCTTATTTTACTAAATATTTGCTCTAAAATATGTAGATAAGGAAGCATTATAACAACATTATAACAATTTAGTTTCTGTAATGTTATCTCATATATTAGTGGATTAGGTTATAGTAGTTTATTAGTGCATTGTTCGTTTAAATTTTGTTCAAATATGATATTTTTTTGTTGGTCCAAAGGTATTGAGTAGCTTATTGGATTAAGGTAGTTATTTGACTTGTTTCCTAAGGTTGATAAGGTCAGTTTTAGTAACATTTTGTGCTTATAACTTAATATATGCTGATATTTTGAAGTGAAATAAAACATGTTACATTAAAAAATGAGCCTTTGAACTTATCAAATCTTCAGTAAGGGTAGAATTAGTTGTAAAACAGTTGATGATAAAGTTCATTTGGTCATCTAGAAGGACAAACAGGATGAGACTTTTGAGTCACTGGTCTAAGTTAGCAGCCTTTCTCTCATAACTTATCCATTGTCCTTCAGGTTTCCTTTAACCATCTGTCATAGGAACATATGGACTATTCTCAATGATTTTTTTGAATTGAGGTTTGTAGATGTATCAAATCACTTAAAAAATGAACATAAGAAAATCTAGAGAGAGAAAGAAGGGTTGTAACACTTTAGAGAGAGAAAGAAGGAAATGTATTATGTGAGAAATGAAACAACCAAACTCTCTAGGGAATGGATAGGAGTATTTATACCCTTACATTGGTCGGTTAACATATGTTGACCCGGTTAGCTTGGCTAAGTTCCAAATATTATACTACGAGCTATCTAACGATATATTGGTAGTGACCGAGTCTTTTTTGTATTTCTAACAATCTCCCCCTAAGGGAGGTCACTCTAATTTACAAAAACTTAAGATTAGCATTCTAAGAATGTCTTCGGTCTTTGCTCGTAGTCTTGATTTCTTGATCTTTATCTTGTAAATGTGATGTAGTGATCTTTAGACTTTTAGGCTTTAGCTTGTTTCTTTAGCTTAACTTGTATGTGATCTTGAGATTTTTGAGATCATCAACCAAGAATAATCTCTTTATGCCATCTTGTAATCTTTGCCTTCTTATGATCTTGTGATTTTCGGACTGACATGCTCATACCTTTCTTTGTCTTGAAAGCTTGTAAATTCATCTTTCTTGAAATTATTTAACTTTAATACTTTGTCACTTCAAGGAAGACGTGCGGTATCAGAGTAGCGGAAGTCTTTTGAAACATGTACTTGAGATTTCATAATGTCTTTACATATGTCGATCGAGTATGAGCATGCGGATTGACTTTGACTCATCGGGACAGAGGCTTCACCACCATAGGATTGATCTGCAAATAAACAGTTAGCAATAAAGCTTGTGGTCAAATATGGCTTTTTCATTCGACCGTGTTTGGTTAGATCAACCTTCAGTTTTGTGAGTACTGACCTATGATCAGGTAGATTTATCTTTAAAGATGAATCTCCTTGACAGGATTTCAAGCTTGTAGTATTGACTTCTCTAATATGTGAGTATCAGATTCATTGTACTTAGCTTGTTCTCAAACAGAAACGTCTCAAAGCATACAGCACGGTAAGAGTGAATCGGTAAGTTACTATCTTCCTGATTGAGTTGTCAATTCATGTTCAGCTTTCCTATGTCCAGATACCCTTGTGAGGCTTCCCATGGACATAAGATTGAAAATTGATTTATGAAAATCAGTTGGTGTGTTAAGATGCAAATGGTTTTATAACACGCCAACAGTTTTATCTTTCTCAAAATTCATATGTCAATTCATAAGCTGGACCGAATCGATATCCAGTATCATAAATTTGATCCATGTATGATCTCACATGTCACCTACCGTAGAGCTTGTTTGATGTTGGCTCTGGAAGGATTTCCATCGTCATTGTGAATACTTAAGTATCACTCTGATGTTCTGGCAATATCACAAGGATAATGCGAAGGACTCTTAAGATATTTTTTGTTGTCACAGTGTGTGATTCAACAAGTATATTTTGAATTAGTGTCCTAATGAGATTTATGGATGATCTCTTTTATGGCTCTAGACTTAATAGTGCTCATTTGGTTTTAGTGATCAGAGGCTGGAGCTGATTGCCACCTTTTCAATATCAACTATCTCGGAGTGAGAAAGTTAATAAAAACATGTGTAATCTCTGTGAGTTTTGAAACAAGAGTCTTTCTGGACTTGAGTGGCTGGGGAGGGTTGTGCATTGAATCACTAGGTCTATGATGACTATCTTCAATACCAGACAACAGCTTAGTGTTTCTGATAGCATATGTTTTGACTCGGTTTTTGCCTAAGTGTAAGGAAGGATTCTTTCTTTTCACCCTTTATCTTTACTTTTCTTTTTCATTCTTCAACCCCTTCAATGCTTACCAAGACTTCGTCAATAACACCTTGTTGGGTTTGTTTTAGTGATAGCTCTGTCTTAGTCTGCATTATCCCCTTTCTCACTTTTACTCCTTTTGTATATCATACCTAAGGACTTCTATTCTAACTAATGGAATGTCCCTGGGTAGATCCATCTGGTTCTGGCTAGATCATAGGAATGAATACCTAATCTTAACCACCTTATAACTCTAATTAATTACAAACATGGTGGGTCTTTTGGTATTGTTCTCAGCCTTAAAACCTTTTGAAAACATTAATTAAGGTACTTTGTGATATAAATCAAAACATTTAGTACCTCGATGGTTTTACTTTTCAAAAATGCTCCCCCTCAATATGTGCATAGATATTAGAAAATGTTTAGCACATGAATGGTGAATCTTGCACTTGAGTCCTTATAATCACATCTTTAGTTATATATTTTAATCACATTTTCTCCCCTTATCAAAAATGTCAAATCTCTTGATATTTTGGATATCAATTGATTCAAATATGTTTGAAAACTGTTTGGGGAGAGAAATATTTTGATTATTAACAAGCCGTATTAGGAACATTTTAATGCTCCCCTTTAATTTATGAGGGTATTATATATATAGTGTTGAGTACGTTAATTTGAAAATTTTGAATTTATTGAAAAATTCTAAAAAATCATACTCAATCACTATGTGTCTATGTATACTTGCCTATTTTTGTAAGTCTATATTACATATTCACATTATTCACAAGATAATATTTTGAGATTGGACCTGACGATCATACGGTACGAGTCATCAGTTTGTAGTCCATCTCGAGTTCCCGAGCACCAACCAATCTTTCAAGATTCCTTATGATCCATCTTTCTCGCATTTGTTTGTCGATAAGTTCGACCATAAGCTTCGATCTCCTTTTGTCTATAGCCATCCACCTTCTCCTTGAAATCTTTGTGTTGTATCCCAGATGAAAATCGAGTACTCTATGATGAATCATCGTGAACAGTCTTGAGTGTCCTGTCTAAGAACTTGTACAGCTCATCAGCCCGCATCACTCTTTTCTGTTTGTTCAGATCTTTATAGATTACCCCTGGTGGTTTGTATGATAGAGTGTAGAGTTCTTTGAATTCAATTTTCAGAAAGGTCTTCTGAGGTGCGATGATATTAAGTTTCTTTTGGTAACTCTCTAAACTAATCTGAAGATCCTCGACTCGACGTTTGATGATAAGACTTCTTGTGAACATACGAAGGGCCACAATAAGGTCAACAATATCACTGCCGTTGAGGTGGAATAACTTGTGTTGAACAGCAAGAAGAAGCATGTCTTCAATGTCGTTCAAGTGTAGATCCACGAGGTCACCTTCTTTAAACTTGTATAGCTGACGGTCAGCTCTTTTTACCACAATCTCATCCAGATGACCATAACCATGCAATCTCTCCACTTTCACGCTGACCACACTTATAATCTTCTGGGTAAAGTAGACATTATGCTTGGAAAATTTGTTCATCTGAGATCTATACCAAAGCTTATACATGTCACCCCAATGCTTGATACCCTTCAACGCATCTTTGTCATACCCTAGTTTGGTAGGACTCCAAAGTGTAGGGACCATGTCTTCAATTCCCACTATCTCATACCGAGCTGCTTTTGTCTTCGTGATAGATGTAGTGTAGTTCTTTGTTGGATCTGATGATTTCAAAAATTCCAAATCGTTGTTGAAGAAGTATTCGGCAGCAACGGTTATATGGCCTGGACAACCTTTCAAGGGAAGAGGTTTGGACAAGTCAAAGGGGTAACGATCTCCTTTTGGATTATTCCAATCAAGTTTGTCTGTCAATGCATTGAAACACTCTTGTATGTTATACTCAAGCTCGATCTGCTACTGCATGTGCCTCTTAACAGATTGAATGTTGGTCTTACTAAAAGATCTTGAGTAAGATTGTCTATCTTGAGTCGATTCAAAACATACTTGGAGAAATCAATTGGAGTGGCCATTAGATCATTGAATATGAGAGGATCCTTTGCATCAGAGACCATTTGGTTGAACCAAGGCTGTTCAGGTTAATCAAGTACAACTTGACGCTTGTTCCATTCCGGATCAGGAGTAGGAGGCCTTGGAGGTTGTTTGAACCAATCTTGATTTGGAGCTTTGTCCTTAGCTTGAGTAGAGTCATTGTGTGGTTGATTGTCATTATGAACCACATCTTCAGCATTAGTGTTAACCGCATCATCCATTTCCACCTCAGTAGTTGGTTCTTTAATTGGTTCCTTTGCAGTTACAGACTTACCGATTTTAGAAATTTTTGATAGAGCTTTACCTTTGGAGGTTTCCTTGGTGGTGGATGGTTTCTTGGAAGACTCTGACTCTTTGGTTCTTCTCCTCTTTGTCTTCTTACCTTGGTTTGGTCTAGCTGAAGGGTCTTCATCATCATCATTGTCATCATCATCATGTTGTCTTTTGTGGTCCTTGATTGTATCAGCAACTCCCGTATCCATGGCATTTTCATCCTCTATCAAAGCTTACATGAGAGCATGGTACAATGTGTGATTAGCAAGATTTTTGTTGAAAAACATATTTTTGTGCATGTTCTGGTAGAGAGCGCTTTTCTAATCATACTCTTTGAGTGTTGCCTTGTCAGTAGACTTAATTGTATATTGTGGCATCTTTTGCTTCTTGGCTTGTTTCTTCTTAATCTTGCGAATCTTTGAAGAACTTTTCTCTGATTCTGGTTCAAGATCAATTGATGGTGTCTGAATCTTGCTTGACTCAGGAGCTGGCTTCACAGAGTGTTTTTGAACTTGTGACTTGAGAGTAGCAAGAGCTTCTGCAGAGTGATTAATTTTCTTCAGCTCAGACACATCCTTTTCTAATTTTGCAACTCTTAGCTGAACATCAGAGAGTGCATCGGATTCAGTGACAGCAGTGGTGATGGTTGAAGTTTCGGTTGTGATTGGTGGTGTAGGGATTGGTGTTATTGTTTGTTGCACAATTAAGATGGTGGGTGTAACAAGAGGTGGTGAATCAGTTGTGTGAACCAGAGTTTCAGTGGGAATTTTTAGTATAGGTGGAAGATTGGTAGTCATTGTAATCACTGATACAGGAATCTTAAGTATTGATGGAGACTAGATCTAAGGAGTTTCTTGTTGGATATGATTATCCATCAAAGAGCTAATTTTTGCTTCTGCAGAATCCTTTAGTACACCAGTCAAAGAAACATTAGAAGATAAGTTAAGGAAATGAGTACCAAATCCAAATGATACGGATAAACAGGAGGATGGCAGAGGGAGTCCAATAGACTCTTTGACTTGATGGTCAGAGGTCATATCATTCCCAGCTAATTCAGCATCACCCTATTCTTCTGCAGTCTTTTCATCATCAGCTTTGGCTGCATCTGTCATTTCATCCTTTTCTTTATTCTCACGCTTAACGGTTTCAGCTTCTTCCATCTCTACATCCATATCTTTGTGCACTTGAATCTTATACTTATAGATTTCATCTTCATCAGATTCAGTTTCAGCATCTTCATCATCATTATCTTTACTGTAACTAACATGATCATCATCTTCATCCTCATTATCAGCATCACCATCATTATTCTTCTTCTCTTCTTCATCAGACTTGAGTTGAGAGTATTTTGAGTGTTCACTTTCATTCTCTGACCCTCATTCCAGTATAACATTTGCTTTTGAAGTAACCTTTTCCTCATCGAGAACCCCTTGTTTAGTACCACTTCCTTCACTTGAGGTAGCAGGGACGACTGTGGACTCATCAGGAACCCCTGGTATCCTACCAGTTCCTTCACTTGAGCCTCCAGTACCGGGCTGTCTTATGTTGGTTTTCTTGCTTTCTTTGAGAGCTTGCATAGTATCTGTCGCTTCTTGTTCTTCGGGAGTTAAAGATTGAACACCTTTGAGCTTAAACTTTGAAGTGGCTGATTTTGGCTTTGGAGTGTCTTGAATGACTACACCCTAGTACTTCTACTACCAGTCTTTTTCTTAGCAGGTTCAGGTTCAGACTCGTTAGATACATCAACTTATTCTTGAGAGACATCAGCAGTCTTATTTCCTTGTAACCCTTTACCTCTAATCTACTTAGGAGGTATCAAGCATGTAGAGTACTTAAGGAACATTTGATAAGACACTGATTGCTTGATCTTATCATTCAGCATCATATCAGGAATAGGAAGTCCATATTCCTGATAGTCTTCTCTAATTTTGACAAACTTGAGTCTGTTTACAATACCTTCGCCCTTGATTGTATGATAGTGTTGAAACTTTAGCTTGCAGAGAGACTTATGTTGAGAGAGGAAATGATTGATGATAACTTTGGTGAATCTGAGGAATGGCATAGTTTCACGCCTTGATTTCTTCTCCTTCCTGTGGTCAATCTGGAAAGCAAAGTCTTCCCAAATCAGTTCAGGATAGTCGACATTTTCCATGTAGAACATGCCCTATAGTATGTCAATTCTGGATTTTCTAAGTCTGTCATTGCTTCTAGTCTTCCCAGAGAGACACTTGTTATAATGGCTGCAAGAGTTCTCCATGGCTAATGCATGTGATCCACATACATGCTAGTATACTTATGTAGTAGACCTTTGTAGCCAAGGTCAATGATGAAGGTGAGAGTAGCATCATCATCTTGTACCTCAGTGAATTCTTTACCTTCAACTCTTGGACAGATATCAAGAATCTTTCTAAAGACTTCAGCATCGACTGTGCACTTTTTGTTGGACAAAAGGAATTCATAAGATTTTGAGTCTTTGACCTTCTTGATAGTGTACCAGAACTGCTGCATAAATATTTCAGGGACTTCTACAGAGATAGTGAATGCCTTGAAGCACGTAGAGTCCTTGATCACATTAGTGATGACTTGAAATGTTTCTTACTTCTGATGCATAGTGGTTTCTAGTTTTACATTGGTAGGGCTTATCTAGACCCTTTCAGTAGATGGAACCCATTTCTCATCACGAGCAATCACTTGTTGAGTTTCTTATGGATTCATGATTCTGCTTAAGAATTAACCAATACAGTTTATATACACAACAGATATATTTTACTGGCTAATTTGGTTATCCTTGATGATTTGATTGATTTAGGAATATACTATGATTAGGTTTCATGCAAACATGTCAGTATTAATACACTCTAAGAATATCGTCAACTAAGGTCAAGAGTCAAAGTCAACTAGACATGTCCAAGAGAGCCTAAGTCAAATTATTCAATCAGAGGGCAAATAATACACATTTAAACATGGCAAGCTATGAAATATGACACCATAAACAAGTATTACACAAATTTTAAAAAATTTGGGCAGAGTTTCTTTTTATATTTTGACATATTTCGCACGGTTTAATACACTTGTCATATTTCGCATGGTTTATGTAATCTGTCATATTTCGCATAGTTTAAACATGTTTCGCATGGCAACACCTAAACATATTTTGCATGCCCAGACCTAAACATATTTCGCATGGCATACATGTTTCGCATGAACTGAATCAAACATATTCCACATGGTTCTTAGAATTCTAACTTAGGTTTTACCAATCAAAAACCTTTTAAAATTTCTCATATTTATTCACAAATCAATCAAGGACTTCTAAGAAACACAAACCATGGGATTTAAACAACATTTTGAGCTCAAAAATGAAACTTCGAGTGTATTCAAAAGAGAAACACATGGCAATAAATATTAAGACCATTTTAGGGGGTAAATAACATGTAATAAGGGACTTCAAACAGTTTACGCACACACAATTCATTTCACACTAGCAAACTAACGCCCTATTGAGTATTTACGCACCTAAATTCAATCTTTTCCACGCAAAAGAGATTAAGGGAGGCTAGATACAAGGTAATAGGCATTAAGAGAGCAAATATGAAGCAAACTATAGCAAACCCATAACCAAACGCCCAAGAAGTACATGTTTCGCATTTTTTCAACTCAAACGAATCGACATATCTCACAAATGGTTAAGAGTTATCAAAACCTGTTTCGAACGAGTGTTCCATACATCCTAACCAACAAAACCCCTCATCTAATTAGAAGAGACCTCAACTTTTAATTATGAACCCCTAAATCGAATTTTATTAATTTTCGAGTGTTGAAAGGAGTTTTAGACTAATTCTTTTTACCAATGTGATAAGAAAGGGATTATGAACGCATAGGAATGTACCTTGAGCCTTGAAAACGAGTTTCAATGTGTTATCCAAGGGGTATAACTGGCCTAGTTTGAGAAATGACAGAAATGGTCCTTGTTCTTTGACACGCCTTCTATTTCCATTATAAACTTTAGCCTTAAGTTTAACCAAGTTATATTAATGACATATTTAGCCCCTAAAGATGCAAACTTAGAATTTAAGTCCTATATTTTGCCATTTTGTCTCTAAAAGTTAAAACCAATAACATCTTAAGCCCAGTTGAGTTAAAATAATATGAACTCCCCTTCAAAAGATGATCCGTTTTTGTTAAACCTTTTTCCTTTTATTCCGAGACGATCTAAACAAGGTAACAACGCACACAAACTCACGATATCACCTCATGGCGACTGATACCAATTGTAGATGTATCAAATCACTTAACAAATAAACATAAGAAAAGCTAGGGAGAGAAAGGAGGGTTGTAACACTTTAGAGAGAGAAAGAAGGAAATGTATCATGTGAGAAATGAAACAACCAACCCTCTCTATGGAATGGAGAATGGTATTTATACCCTTACATTGGCCGGTCAACATAAGGGGTATTCTTATATAGACCCGGTTAGCTTGGCTAAGTTTCAAATATTATACTACGAGCTATCTAACGATATATTGGTAGTGACCGAGTCTTTTTCGTATTTCTAACAAGGTTCGATACCTATTATACGGCACATGAACCTCTTCTTCCAATTGGTGAAATTTTCCACCTCTAGTACAGAAGTAGTATTTAACTGGCCACCCCTATATTCAAGAGTCTGTGGTACTTATGCTGCCATTTTTAATGGATCTTGATTTTAACATTCTATTGAGCAGTTATATAAAAACTTTTGAAAAGGTTTTACAAATCAAACTGCTCTGATACCACTTGTTGGTCCCCTTGAATGTGATATTAGGTTTATCAAGTTAAACTATTCACATTCCATAGCAACAAAGTGAGTTTTAAACAGATTTATGTAAATAATATAACGAACAAGTTTAAAACACACAGAAGTAACTTTTCAACGTATAGGTTCTTATTAGAATCAAATAAAGAATCTATGACACATCTTGCTTGCGAAATAACAAGGTGGTTAAATGACAATTGTGGTGTGATCTCCTTCTAACTTAAACTCTAATCAAAGTTATGAGTTTAAGAAAACAAACTATTCGACTAGAACTGAAGCTTCAGCTTCAGCAGTTCTATTCAGTTTGTTTAAGAGATAAATGCTCTTCAATGTGTTTCACATTAATTGGAAAAGATAACATTTACTTTTTACATCTCTTTCCTTTTGTAGGCAAAGATTTAGGGTTTATAAGTTTAACCTAATACACATGGCATGAATTAAATGGGTGGTTGAGATGCCATTTAATGCACGCATGCTTTAAGGTACTAGGTATAATCCTTAAGGGAAAGTAGTTGTATTTCTATACCAACTTTAGAAGTATTTATTCCCAAGGAGATTGCTTTATTCCTTTTGATATAAAGCAATCTTTTTCCCGCCTTGTAAACCTTCTAGAAGAGAAACATTTTGTTTTAGCTTCTAAGAGGAGATCGACATCGTTCAGCTCGGAGTTGTCAACCAAGCTGAACTAAATCTCTTGCTCAGGCCTTCTTCAGATTCTGAATCACTACATAAACTGAAGTGAAGATGATCTTGATCTTATAAGTACCCTAAGACCTAAAGCTGAAGTGTCTTCGGCGAATACAAGCTGAATTATATTCAACTTGTTTACACTTAGGTAATTTTATGTTTAGATCTAATGAGAGACTGAAAGGCTCAGCAACTGACCCAACATTATTGAAAACAAGAAATAATTACATATCATAAATGAGAATCAAGTATTGATAAAACTGCCAATGCTCCATTCTGGTTTGCATTATACACATATTAATCTGCCTCGAGCACATATGGCAGTCAAAGAAAAATATTATGACCCTGGTATATTCAGCTTATGGCATGACATGCTAGGCCACCCAGGATCAACAATGATGAAAAGGATAGTCGAAAACATATGGACATCCACTAAAAGATCAAAAGTTCCCTAAAATAGATAAAGTGCCTCTATGTACGCCTTGCTCTCTTGGAAAACTAATTGCAAGGCCTTCACCGCTTAAAGTTGAAAATGAATCACTTATTGTTAATACTGATAATGTCTAAAAACGTTATTTATATTTTTTGACCTCTCTACATTTTGAAGATGAGAAAATGTAAAAACGTTCTACGATAAAAGTAAATGTATACACATTATTAGTCGTAAATTTCCATTTCGACGTAAATCACTTAAGGTATGTACAAACAAATCATTAAACTTGATTAGTGATCAAAGATATACCTTTTTGTCTTAAACTTTACATTTTTACAAATGCAATAAAACCTTTTTATAAAAATAAAATATACAAATTATATTTATCTATAAAGAAATGTTTTATTTATTTACATAAATTCAAATCTGGTTTTCCCTCCTAAAAAGGTCTCAATTACACTATATAAACATTTCCTCACTAAAAGACAAAAAAAGAGCGTCTACCTATGATGGGCCCCAGATAGAACGACCCCCAAATATATATGGGACCGTGAGACCGTCTACAGGAGAAACACTCCTCTCTCTTGCTTATAAATACTGCACTATTTCTAGCTATTTTGCTATCCTTTTGTACACAGTTTTCTGTTCTAAATCTCTCTCTACATCTCTCTATATCTTTCTAAGATTTAATCACTATCTTGGTTAATCTTGTTTAACAAGTGATCCATTCTCTCTTCCCTAACGTGCAAGAGAAAAATGCTCATATACGTCAAGAAACGAAGTGTTGTAGATTAGTGTTTCTCTCCAATCTTCTTCTAGATTTGATCTCTATATTTTCATTCATGTGTAGTTGTATAGATCCGTATAGTGTATAAATCCGGAAGTGTTGTATGTGTGTCGGTTAGTATTTTAGGCCTTAAAATACGCTTGTGAAGTGGTAGATTGGTTCTAGCTAAGATTAGGACTCGACATTTAGCTTAGTGTCAGAAATTGGTATAATCGACGTGTAACGGTTTTCTTCGCCTGAAGGGAGCTTGTTGACATGGTGAAATCTCAAGTCGGATACTCGAGGAGTGGAGTTGGGCGAAAAAGAGCTTCATAACCGAACCACTATAATTCTCGGTGTTGTGGTTTGATTGTTCTATCTCTTTACTTTTATCTTGTCTTTTATATTCCATAGTTATAGTTTATATTGTGTTTGTGTTGTTTAATATTATATATGTCGTTCATACATATTGTCGGTTGATATCACATAAACTCGAATCAAACATTTTTATAAGCAAACTTTTAAAACATAAATTAACCGTGAAACTGATGACATCAAATATTTGATACTTTTTATTGTCAATTTTCCGCTAAAAATACTTGCAATTATCTTATAAATACTTGAATTAGATACTTTTACTGTTATTTCATAATTTTCAGGTAAAACGCAAGTATATGCAAGAAACACGGGATTTGGACACAAAAACGAGCAATAATCGACTTTGCAAGCTTAGAAGACATTACGGCGTAACGTCCCGCAAGAGTTGCGCCGTAATCAATTATTAATAACGAAGATTTGGTGTTAACGAGGCATTACGGCATAACGTCCCGTACGAGTTACGCCGTAAAATATTATTATGGAAATGATATTGATGTTGACTAAGGGTTACGGCGTAACGTATCGATGTAATTACGCCGTAATATAATTTTCTATTAAATGTTGGAAAGCCACGCCAGGAGGATTACGGCGTAACGTGGTCGATGCCGTTACGCCGTAAAGTATGACTCATCCAGGAACTAAGTTGCTAATTCTTTATGAAGTTTGAAGGACCAAATATAAAACAATAAAGACAATGGAGGACTAAAAGTGTCAACATGCTAAACTTCCTATTTTCCTATATAAAGGGATCGCATGATACAAAATAAATTATTCATTGAATTGGTGGTTTTCTCTCTTTTTGTAAAAACGACGGGAAGAATAAAAGATAAGTAGGTAGCCTGCCTGCTTGATTCGGGTATAGGGCGAACCCTTTCGGGGTTCGTCACGGAATCCAACTAGAAGATCGGAAGCATTATTTCAGCATGATTTGTACATGATTCCTCAACAATTACAGTCTGATTTCAATTAATTATTTTTAATAATTTATTTGATCTCGGCTTAATTTGTTGATGCTAGATATTTATTATGTTTAATTTTGTTCTTGTCATTTAAATTATTAATTATTCTTTAGTTATTTATTTTTGATCTCTTTGTCTCACCATTGTTTCGTTGGATATCCTTTTGACTATCGTGTACCCCTGGGTTTTGGTAGTATTGCGGGTGGTCTAGATCCTGTTAATCTTGTTATTAGATTACCAATTGAACGTGGGATTAGCAGTGGTACTAGGGTAGGTTTTAAACCTTATCTCTAGTGTAGGAACTAATCCTGTTACCGCCTCTATCACTTAATATACTTAAAAAGCACAGAAACTCTTTCAGAGAAGGTTAATAATCTATATAGATTATTAGACTAGTTCTTGGGATAGTTAGGATTAATCACTATGACCTGGTTGCCCTACCTTCGTGAATTTCAGAGGATTCGGGATCGCAGGAATTATAGGGCAGACTAAATATATCTATTCAGGTCTGTCGACTTTAGAAACCACTAATAAAACAAGAATTAGACATTGCACTTGAGATCAAGGTAATTAAACTTAGGAAATTTAATTAGTTAAATGGGATCATCTTCTTAGTAGTTTTCCACTATACCGATTCCTTTTATTGATTAAACCACTTTAATTCCTCACATCTATTCTCTTACAACTTAATTATTCAAACAACTTTTAAACGTGACAACCATTTAAACTCAGATTTAAACAGCCCTTTAGCTCTTGGGACGACCTCGGATTTACCATAACTACACTACTCACGATCGAGTTCTCTGCTCATTAGTGCATTTGTAAGGTGAAGCGAGTTTTATAAATTTAAAACTTGGTAAATAAATATTTAAAAGAAAATATGCATCAAGTTTTTGGCGCCGCTGCCGAAGAGCTAATTAGGTTTTAAATTTGAGTTTTGTATATATTTTATTTCAGTACATTTACTTTCTTGTAAGAGCACAATCTACTTGCATCTTGTGTTTAATTTTCAGGAATCATGGAAATGGAGCCTGATATTGAGAACATGGCGCTTGACGAGTACCGTGAGTATGAATCTGAAAAAAGAAAGGCGAATATGGGATAATGTCCGATCTAAAAATAGTCCAACAAGGTATAAAGGGGCAGGATTTAACTCTTCTCACCGTGACAAGAGTGTAAATTTGGATTCTTCGCATTACTATGAGGACGCGCTTATCGAAAATTATTACGCGTTATCTCCCTTACTTCCTTGTTTCCAACCTTCCCAGCCACATACTGAACGTGGTTATGAATCTCTAAATACGAACAATGAAGTGGACATTGATAGCATGACAATGGCAGAATATGATCTTTACATTGCTAGACAAATGAAAAATCCACTAAATGATCACTCCTATAGTTTCATACTTTAGTTTTTCACTCAACCACCAAACACACCAAACACTCCTATGGATAAGAAGGATTCTGACTTCGATGAAATCCTGGATGACTTGTTCAGTATAGGAGCTGAAAACCTGAGACGAATGGGGCAAGAGAAAATTTAGCATGGGTGTAATGTTGACACATCCAGGGATTCGAACCATGAAAGCGGTAATCTTCTTAACTTTCCTATTTTTCTCACTACTAATGAATTTTCCATTAATTGTCAACAGGATGTTGACTTGGAGAAAGAGGAGGCTAAGGTGAAAGATGATGATGATGATGGGGGTACTTATGATATTTAGGATATTACGGTCAAGGACGTTAAACGAATTAGGAAATTTCTCATACCTAACATCCTTGATGAAATGAACGAAGTAATACAACCTTTGATCTCACAACCCATCCACACCACACCACCTAATGATGACTATGTAGCACCGGCTACTAAATCAATTTTGGATGAACTTTTGGAAGAATTTGAAGACGAGATCGTGAATGTTACTATGGTTGACGAGGAGGCTGCCAAAGATCCTCAGTCACATTTTACAGAAATACAGGTGCATTTTGTTATCACTAAACTTGAGCCTTTCATTCATACTCAACCAATGAGTCCCTTATACGGAAAGATTATATCATGTAAGTCATCAACTAAACCGTATAAGGTAGATAAGGAAATGAAATCTCCTTCTAGGTATGATTTCAAATCATCATTTCCCTACCCCGTAGCAAATGAACACCCGAATGGTGTCTATTGCTATTTCCACCCACACCTGGTCCCAATTGAGGGGAAGAATACCCGATTACCTAGTAAATAAGGGTGGAGTCAAGCAAGAGACTCAAACAAAAACAAGCGCTTCGTGGATGCTTATCTTTTAATGTATGTTTTGTCTTGTTTCATTTCATTCCTACAGGTTAGTTGGGTTTGTATGTTTCCTACTTGGTTTTGCAGGGGTTTAACAGCAAGGGGATGGAATTCGAGGTCTCTTGTACTCGTTTTATGTGGATTACTTGTTTGTTGATTTACAACAGATTACGACGTAAATCTTACAGTTACGGCGTAATCAATGTTGTTACGACGTAATGCTTTCTAAGGTTACGCCGTAACTAGATCTAATAAATTTTCAAAAATTGGTAACCACATAATTACGGCGTAACACATCCCATGGGTTACGCCGTAATCACTTTCAGTAAACCACTAAATTATTTGAAATTTTACAAAACCGCGTATATTGGTAAATAAACTTTGTGGGTATGTTCTCTGGAAACCCTCACGAGACTTCACTCGTCCACTTGGGCCACCAATTGGTTTAAAAGGCTTGTTGCATACGCTAAATGCAACCGTGATTCCTACAAAAGTGAGTTAGGATTAGGGGTGTTATCGGGTCGGGTTATCGGGTCTTATCGGGTCGGGTTTTAATTTTTAAAAACTCACCCGCAACCCGACCCGATAAAGAATCAGGTTATCAGGTTCGGTGGTATTCGGGTCGGGTTATATCGGGTCGGGTAATTCGGGTTATCAGGTGATAATACAAA
This sequence comes from Tanacetum coccineum, assembly GCA_026074375.1. Lineage (NCBI taxonomy): Eukaryota > Viridiplantae > Streptophyta > Magnoliopsida > Asterales > Asteraceae > Tanacetum > Tanacetum coccineum. The sequence continues at coordinate 7,242 of BQNB010079342.1, read as the reverse complement.
TGAACTTTTTGTTTGCTTTTTATCATTAAATTATCTTCGCCATAGCTCACTCTTTTTTCTTGATTTATCATAAGATAATTTAGCGTCATTGATTAGTCTTAAGTTGCAACTTCATACAATAAATATTGCCACGTCCTTACAAACAAAATATATGTATCCTCATGCTATAAAAAGACAAGAGATTAACAAAACAAATGACTATTTAGTACAGATACACTAGAAATGCAAGGAAGAAACATAAAATATAACCCACAGTAAATGTTAAGACCACCATATATAACGTTTCTTGATGTTACAGTAGCAAATCAATGTTTCATAATTGCTAAATGTTACAGTACAGTAGTAAAGCAAAGTTAGAGTAGCAAAGCAAGTAGCATAATTACTAAACGTCAGTAGCAACGCAAAGTTCTATATCTATCCGTTTCAAATTATGTTGCATACTTCTTGGTATAATGGTATTAGGCTATAAAAAATTATTACATAAAAAATATATAATTGATTTTCGGGTCTTATCGGGTTGACCCGATAACTTGATAACATAAATTATTTAACCCTAACCCGACCCGATAACACTATCGGGTTATCGGATTCGAGTCAAAAAACCTGACAATAATTTTTAACCTTATTTAACCCGACCTGATAAGTCTTATGGGATTCGGGTCGGGTCAACCCAACCCTATTGACACCCCTAGTTAGGATTGTATTTCTTGTATTATCATCCTATACATTTTGTGCTATTATACTTTTATCCGGATTTATGCTTTTGGTATTAGTCTTTCTTGCAGCCATACAGGTTATGCACAAGTGGTGGTGCTTGGATACTAAACAAGCTGCAAGGAAGCATCACAAAACGGACTAGTTGGATGCTATACAGGTGGTTGGTAAAGTTGCTTGTGATGTTGGATATTGCTCGAGGAAGCAGACTTGGAGCATGGCTTAGAGCATGTTGTCTCTTCATCATAACAAACAAAGCCAGTGAGTTTCTTGTCCTAATTCTACTCTTTTCTATTTATTTTATTTCCTTAATGTACAATAGGACATTGTACAAATCAAGTGGGGGTGGGAGTAGAATTGTCACTTGACCTATTCTTGCCTTTGATTTTCTAGTTTTCTTTGAAAAATTGTGCTGATTTTAAAAATTTTGACATGTATTTCTTACTAAACTAGAATTAATCTTTGTCGAATGCACATTACCCTTTATTATTAGTTGGTGAGGTTTAAGCCTGATGTTCCGTCTTCATCTCGTTATACAAAAATCCGCCAAAATATTGAGTGTGCCGGTAGTATTGTAGACTTTAGAACTTGGCATGTACATCATTTCGAGACCTAACTAATTAGCAGGAATAAATGGTTCGAGAAGGAAACATTTAGGAATTCACCCAAATAAGCCTATATGTGTGTATTTATCGACTTGTTACACTGACTTGTCGACCTCCCGTGTTAAAAACCCTTTTGTTGCACTCATCATTAGTGCAAGATACCCTTAGATCATCCTTGTTGAGCCAATATATGTTTTCACCCATTGTTATATGTTTCGTACACCATTTCGCCTTAGCCAACCCTGTAGTCTATATTTATTCTTGTGTTGAAATTTCTGGCTACCTAAGTCTATGGTTCAGAATAATGGTTCGAAGATTGGCACTTACGTTGAAGACATATTATTATGATCATTGAAGATCCCCAGGTATTGTCACTTTCGATACTGTTTATCTCAAGTGGGGGGATATGTGATATATAAAGGAGTATTGTAAAAAAAGAGAAGAGAAAGAAAAGGTGGTGCAACTATAAGCCACCTAGTGATCTAACTCCTGATATTGGTTACAAAACCAACTAAGTAAAAAGGTGATGCAACTATAAGCCACCTAGTGATTATGGGGTGGTACAATTATAAGCCATCTAAGTATAAAGGTGGTGCAACTATAAGCCACCTAGTGAAGAATAGGTTAGCACGCTCCGCAAGATCACATTATTAGCTAACCCATATTGATGATATGATCAGATTATCGCACTCAAAGACGGGACTATGGATGGACAATGTGTACTTCTCAAGCTTATGATAGAATACATGCTATGACTGTGCAGTTGAGCGATCACCCCAAAAATAAACACTTAGACTAGTTGAGAGTTGAGTGACTTTTGATCCCCTTTTCGTGAAGTGTTCGGCTTTGATGTTTCTAGCATAAGTCTTTTATAGATTCATTTCTTTGAGTTAAATCATAAAAATCTTTTTATAAACTATTCTAACAGGTCTACTTAAGGGCAAGCAAAAGTCAAGTGGGGGGATATTTGATGACATCAAATATTTGATACTTTTTAGTGTCAATTTTCCTCTAAAAATACTTGCAATTATCTTATAAATACTTGAATTAGATACTTTTACTGTTATTTCATCATTTTCAGGTAAAAAGCAAGTATATGCAAGAAACACGTGATTTGGACACAAAAACGAGCAATAATCGACTTTGCAAGCTTAGAAGACATTACGACGTAATGTCCCGCAGGAGTTACGCCGTAATCAATTATTAATAACGAATATTTGGTGCTGACGAGGCATTACGGCATAACGTCCCGTACGAGTTACGCTGTAAAATATTATTATGAAAATGATATTGATGTTGACTAAAGGTTACGGCGTAACGTATCGAAGTAATTACGCCATAACATATTTTTCTATTAAATGTTGGAAAGCCACGTCAGGAGGATTACGGCGTAACGTGGTTGATGTCGTTACGCCGTAAAGTATGACTCATCCAGGGACTAAGTTGCTAATTCTTTATGAAGTTTCAAGGACCAAATATAAAACAACAAGGACGATAGAGGACTAAAAGTGTCAACATGCTAAACTTCCTATTTTCCTATATAAAGGGATCGCATGATACGAAATAAATTATTCATTAAATTGGTGGTTTTCTCTCTTTTTGTACGAACGACGAGAAAAAGAAAAGAATAAGTAGGTAGCCTACTTGCTTGATTCGGGTATAGGGCGAACCCCTTCGAGGTTCGTCACGGAATCCAACTAGAAGATCGAGAGCATTATTTCAGCATGATTTGTACATGATTCCTCAACAATTACAGTTTGATTTCAATTAATTATTTTTAATGATTTATTTTATCTCGGCTTGATTTGTTATGCTTGATATTTATTATGTTTAATTTTGTTCTTGTCATTTAAATTATTAATTATTCTTTATATATTTATTTTTGATCTTTTTGTCTGACCATTGTTTCGTTGGATATCCTTTTAACTATCGTGTACCTTTGAGTTTTGGTAGTATTGCGGGTGGTCTAGATCCTGTTAATCCTGTTATTAGATTACCAATTAAACGTGGGATTAGCAGTGGTACTAGGGTAAGTTTTAAACCTTGTCCCTAGTGTAGGAACCTAACCCTAGTGTAGGAACTAACCCTGTTACCGCCTCTATCACTTAATATACTTAAAAAGCACAGAAACTCTTTCAGAGAAGGTTAATAATCTATATAGATTATTAGACTAGTTCTTAGGATAGTTGAGATTAATCACTATGACCTCGTTGCCCTACCTTCGTGACTTTCAGAGGATTCGAGATCGCAGAAATTATAGGGCAGACTAAATATATCTATTCAGGTCTGTCGACTTTAGAAACCACTAATAAAACAAGAATTAGACATTGCACTTGAGATCAAGGTAATTAAACTTTGGAAATTTAATTAGTTAAATAGGTTCATCTTCTTAGTAGTTTTCCACTATACCAATTCCTTTGATTGATTAAACCACTTTAATTCCTCTCATCTATTCTCTTACAACTTAATTATTCAAACAACTTTTAAATGTGACAACTATTTAAACTCAGATTTAAACCGCCCTTTAGCTCGTAGGACGACCTCGGATTTACCATAACTACACTACTCATGATCGGGTTCTCTGCCCGTTAGTGCGTTTGTAAGGTGAAGCGAGTTTTATATATTTAAAACTTGGTAAATAAATATTTTTTTAAAAATACGCATCAGAAACTATTCAACCCCCCCCCCCCCCTTTCTAGTTTCCACACCTATATTTTTTGAAAGAATTCAAGCTGATATATGTGGCCCAATTCATTCACCATGTGGACCATTTAGATACTTCATGGTTCTAATATATGCGTTCAGCGGTCTCACATCTCCTTATTATCAACTCGTAATGTGGCCTTTGCAAAATTTCTTGCTCAAATTATTAAATTAAGGGCACATTTTTCTGATTATATAGTTAAAAGAGTGAGGCTTGATAATGCAGGAGAATTCACATCACATGCTTTTAATGATTATTGCATGTTTGTTGGAATTGTTGTTGAACACCTGGTTTCTCATGTTTACACACAAAATGGTTTAGCAAAATCATTAATCAAACGCCTCCAACTAATAGCTAGATCATTAATAATGAGAACTAAACTCCTTGTGTCTATGTGGGGACATGCAATTTTACATGTTGCATCATTGATTCGCTTAAGACCAAATGCAAATCATAAATACTCTCATATACAACTTGCTTCTGGTCAAGAACCAAACATTTCTCATCTTAGAATTTTTGGTTGTGCATTGTATGTACCCATTGCACCACCACAACGCATAAAAATGGGTCCTCAAAGAAGATTAGAAATTTATGTTGGATATGAAACATCTTCAATCATAAGATATCTTGAGCCTTTAACATGTGACCTATTTACAGCACGTTTTGATGATTGCCGTTTTGATGAAGCAGTTTCCCGAAATTAAGGGGAGTAAAGAAAAATCACGAAAAAGATGTCACTTGGTGTGAACCTTCATTGTTATATCTGGATCCTCGAACAAAGAAATGTGAGACTGAGGTTCAAAAGATTATGCATTTGCAAGAAATTGCAAATCAATTCCTGATGCATTTACAGATACAAAGAGAGTGACTAAATCACATATACCAGCTGCTAATGCCCCAGCTCGAGTTGAAATACCAAATAAGCAAGCTGGTGATAACATCGCTTAAGAGTCTCAAAAGCGTTTGAAACGTGGAAGACCAATTGGTTCAAAGGACAAAAATCCTCGTAAAAGAAAAGGAACTGAAAAGAACTCTGGCCATGATGAAAATATTTCTTGATGAAACACAAGATATCAAAACCTCACCCGGGAAGAAATGAATGATATCAATAAAGAAATGTCAATCAATTATAGTCAAACACATATCTTATGGGACCGAAATGAAATAGGAGATATTGATGAGCTATTTTTTTATTCTCTAGCAAGTGATATTATGAGCGGTGATGATGATCCCGAACCAAAGTTTGTAATTGATTGTCAAAATCGACCAGATTAGGATAAATGGAAAGACTCTATGCAAGCTGAATTAAATTCACTTAATAAGCGAAAGGTTTTTGGGCCTATTGTTACCACACCTAGATATGTGAACCCTGTAGGATACAGATGGATTTTTGTACGGAAAAGAAATGAGAAAAATGAAGTTACAAGATATAAAGCTTGACTTGTAGCTCAAGGTTTTTCTCAAAGACCAGGAATTGACTATGAGGAAACATATTCTCCTGTTATGGATGCAATTACTTTCAGATGTTTGATCAGCTTAGCAGTCTCTAAAATTTAGAGATGTGTCTTATGGATGTTGTTATAGCTTACTTATATGGATCAATTGACAACAACATATATATAAAAATTCTGGAATGATTTAAAATCCCTGACTCATTGAGTTCAAAACCAAAAGAAATGTGGTCAACAAGATTGCAAATAATGGTTGGAAGATCACTTGATGTTGACAATGATCCATTTTGACCTTGCGAAGACGATGAAGAAGTTCTTGGTCCAGAAATTCCATACCTAAGTGCTATTGGAGCCTTTATGTATCTAACAAACTGTACTAGGCCTGACATTTCTTTTGCAGTTATTTTATTAGCAAGGTTAGTTCATCCCTCACAAAAAGGCACTGGAATGGAATCAAACACATTCTTTGATATCTTCGAGGAAACGTCGATTTAGGCTTATTTTATCCTAACAATTCAAAAGAAGGATTGGTTAGTTATGCAAATGCATGTTATTTTTTAGATCCTGATAAGGCTAGATCTCAAACTGGATACGTGTTTTTAAATGGAGGTAGTGCAATCTTATGGCGTTCTCAGAAACAAACACTTGTTGCAACATCATCAAATCATGCCAAAATCATGCACTACATGAAGCTTTCAAAGAATGTGTATGTTTGAGGTCTATGACACAACTCATCTTGACTTCTTGCGGATTAGAGAGATAGAAATCCAACTTTAATCTAGGATGATAAATCAGCTTGTGTCTCACAGATGAAAGAAGGTTATATCAAAAGTGACAGAACAAAACATATACCGCCAAGGTTTTTCTCATATACACAAGATCTCATAAAAGATAATAAGTTGAAATGAGATATGTTCAATCTATCAATAACTCGGCGGATCTTTTCACCAAGGCACTCCCTACTGCAATTTTCAGAAAACACGTTCACAATATTAGAATGCGACATGTTTGAAGAATCTGATGGCTTACAGATGGCAACATCAATGGGAGTCAACTACACGCTGCACTCTTTTTTCCTTAGTTAAAGTTTTTTCCCACTGAGTTTTCTTTAGCAAGGTTTTTAACGAGGCAGTATTCTAAAGTTTAACTTCGATTTGAAAAATTGTCATCCAAGGAGGAGTGTTATGAAAATATGGTAAACACATGTTATCCCAAAAGATTTAATCCATTTCACAACATAAGCTATACCAATAAGCAAACAAAGATAGAAAAGAGATAAGGAAAGTGAAAGATTATTAGAGAGAAATAAAGAGATGGAAGATTACACACACACACAAACTATGCAAATGGTAACCAACACCCTCTCCATGTGTGGAGAGGGTTCTATTTATACCCTTGAGCCATAAGTGGCATGTGGGCTTTTCTACTTGGGCCGGGCTTGGCTAAACTTGGGCTTTGAGCCCGAAACACGGACAATATTAGATTACAATCCAAGCCCGTTGAACCCGACTAGCCTATTACTTAACAAGACTAATTACGACTAATAAGACCGATAACATTCTTGTTCGACTTATATAAAATTAAGGCTAACAATCTCCCCCAATGTTGAGGTCTCTTTCTTCAAACTCCTCCGTACTACCGATGACGTTGAAGATATGACTTTTGACGTTTATGCTTTGCCTTGTTTTGGTCTTGTCTTGTTTGTAATGGCTTTGTTCATTCATGCTTTGTGATCTTGTTTTTGAGCCTTTATCCTTTTGACTTTAAG
>BQNB010079341.1:0-27530 GCA_026074375.1 Tanacetum coccineum | reverse complement strand
GTAATGTGTACAAAAAAAAGTAAGTTGGTCATTACGGTACAAATGGAAAAGTAAGTTGGTAATAAACGGCCTTTACCCTACATTTTATCCGATAGCCATCCAATTTAGGTTTGAATAATTCAGATTTATCCGCATAACCCTTTTGAGGTTTTGAAATCCGAATAACCCGTTTGAGGTTTTGAAATCGGAATAACCCGTTTGAGGTATTTTCAAGTTACAATAGTTTATAACTCTAGTAGTCTAGTATATTGTTTACAAAATTTTAACTAAGATCAATTTTCATCACTCCAACTTGTCAAGTAAACATAGAAAAAGATGAGTTTATGAGAAAAAAAGTTTTTTGTTAGATATTTTAATAAAAAGTCATGACCTGGTCGGATTTATCAGACCGAATCAACCCGTGTCAATAAAAAACGACGATTTAATTCGGTTCTCAAACAATCAAAAACCCGATCATATCCACCGCCTTCTCTGAAGTCTATTTCTGACCCATTTGAGGCTTTTGAAGTAATGAGATAAGGATTTGAAGTGAAAGAAATATCTTACAAACAAACCCGCCAATCCAACCGATTGCTATCTCTCCATTCATCTTCACTCACTCACTCACTCTCTCATATTCTCTCTGGTAAGTCTTCAATTATGGCTGTCATTGCTCTTTGTTCTTCCACTATCAACCATAATCACACCACCATTAACAACACTTCAACAAGCTATACTTTATCACTTAATAACTCAAAAAGCTTCAAACTTTCATACAATTTTAGTCATTCCTCAAATGGTTCACTTGTTAAATGGAAGAAACGTAGGAAAAAACTTTCTGGGTTTCTCATAAAAAGCTCTCAAAATAATAATTTAAAGATATCTGATAATGATAATGATGATGATGTTACTAGGGTTCTTAAGTCTATTTCTGACCCTTTTGAGGCTTTTGAGCATTTCAAGAAATGTTCTCAGCTGCCTAATCTTGTTCATAATACCCAATCCTGTAATTATATGCTTGAATTGTTGAATGTGAATAGGAGGATACAAGATATGGTTGTTGTGTTTGATGTTATGCAAAAGCAGATTATTTATAGGAATTTGGCTACTTATTTGATTATATTTAAAGGGCTTGGTGTCAAAGGTGGGATACGACAAGCTCCGTTTGGGCTTAGTTTGATGAGGAAATCTGGGTTTATTTTGAATGCGTATTCATATAATGGGTTGATTGATTTGCTTTTGAAATCGGGGTTTTCTAGAGAGGCGTTGGATGTTTATAAAAGAATGTTGTTTGAAGGGATTAAACCGAGTCTTAAGACCTATTCTGCGCTTATGGTGGCATTGGGGAAACGAAGAGATACCCAAAATGTTATGGGGTTGTTGAGAGATATGGAAGTGTTGGGACTTAAACCAAATGTGTATACTTTTACTATATGCATCAGGGTTCTTGGTAGAGCGGGAAAGATAGATGAAGCTTTTGAAGTTTTTAGGAGAATGGATGGGGAAGGTTGTGGTCCCGATGTTGTTACTTACACTGTTTTTATTGATGCCCTTTGTAATGCGGGAAAACTTGAAAGGGCTAAAGAAATTTTTGTAAAGATGAAAGCTAGTAGTCATAAACCGGACCGTGTAACTTACATTACGTTAATGGATAAATTTGGTGATTGTGGGGATTTGGACTCGGTTCAAGCATTTTGGACGGAAATGGAGGTGGATGGATATGTGGCAGATGTTGTCACTTTCACTATCTACATCGATGCGCTATGCAAAGTTGGAAAAATTGATGATGCGTTCGTGGCCCTAAACTCCATGAACAGTAAAGGGATTTCGCCTAATCTTCAAACTTATAATACCATAATTCGTGGCCTTTTAAGAGTCGATAGATTAGATGAGGCGTTAGAGTTGTTTGCAGGTCTTGGCTCTTTAAACATTGAACCTACTGCTTACACGTACATACTTTTTATCGACTACTTTGGGAAATTGGGACAAGCTGATAAAGCTCTTGAAACCTTTGAGAAGATGAAGGTTCGTGGGATTGTACCTAATCTTGTTGCTTGCAATGCATCTTTGTACAGTCTTGCAGAACTCGGGAGGATTGGGGAGGCTAAAAAGATGTTTTATGAGCTTAAAAAGAGCGGGATTGCCCCTGATTCAATTACTTATAATATGATGATGAAGTGTTTTAGTAAAGCTGGAAAAATTGATGAAGCAATGAAGTTACTTGATGAGATGATGGATACGGGCTGTGATCCTGATGTGATTGTGATCAATTCTCTGATCGATACACTTTACAAGGCTGATCGGGTTGATGAGGCTTGGGATTTGTTTAAGAAAATGAAGGAAATGAATCTTTCACCAACAGTTGTGACTTATAACACACTGTTGGCTGGATTGAGGAAAGAAGGTCGGGTTCAAGAAGCAATTTTCTTATTTGAAAGCATGGGTTCAGGTGGGCCCCCTCCTAACACAATTACTTTCAATACCCTTCTTGACTGCATTTGCAAGAATGATTCTGTAAATTTGGCTCTCAAGTTTTTGAACCAAATGCCTTTCTTGAGCTGTCGGCCTGATGTTTTTACTTATAATACAATTATTTTTGGTTTAACAAAAGAAAATAGGGTTCATGATGCCTTTTGGTTCTTCCATCAAATGAAAAAAAGGCTCAATCCAGACTGTGTAACTTTGTGTACAATACTTCCAAGCATTGTAAAGTGTGGAAAGGTTGATGATGCTTTGAAAATTACAGAAGAGTTTATTCATCGGGTCAGAAATAGACCCGACAAGATCTTTTGGAAAGATTTGATAGAAGGAATCGCAAGTGAAGCTACATTAGACAGTTCTATCCAATTTGTGGAAGGGGTAATATGTAATGGAACTTGCATTAACGATTCGGTTATCATTCCTCTTATTAAGGCTTTATGCAAGCAGAAGAAAATCCTTGAAGCCCATTCATTGTTCTCAAAGGTAACAAAAGAATATGGGATTCAACCAACGCTAGAAGCATACTATCCAATGATTGATGGTCTTCTTGGTAACCATCTTCAAGAAAAGGCGCGGGATCTATTTAAAGAAATGAAAAGTTCAGGGTGTGTTCCTGATGTTTTTACCTATAACTTGCTGTTAAATGATCTTGCTAAGTCTGGGAAAGTCAACGAGATGTTTGACTTGTATGATGAGATGGTTTGCAGGGGATGCAAGGCAAATACCATAACTCAAAACATTCTGCTTACTGGTCTTGTGAAGTCAAATAGTTTAAAAAAGGCAATGGATTTGTATTATGATCTTATAAGTGGTGGTTTTGCTCCGACACCATGCACATGTGGACCTCTAATAGATGGTCTTTTAAAGAACGGACAATTAGATGAAGCTAAGGGTTTTTTTGATGAAATGGTTGACTATGGTTGCAAACCGAACTGTGCCATTTATAACATCCTAATGAACGGGTATGGAAAAACTGGTGATGTTGAAACCGCTTGTGAGTTATTCAATAGAATGGTGAAAGAAGGAATTAGACCGGATTTGAAATCCTACACGATTCTTGTAGACTGTTTGTGTTTAGTAGGGAGAGTGGATGATGCTATGTACTATTTTGATCAAATGAAGGAAACGGGTCTTGATCCTGACGTGATTTCATACAATCTCATGATCAATGGGCTTGGAACCGTGAGGAGAATAGAAGATGCTTTGGAGCTTTTTGATGAGATGCGGGCCAGAGGGATTTCCCCAAATTTGTATACGTATAATGTTTTGATACTTATACTTGGGATTGTTGGAAGGATAGAGGAAGCAGGAAGGATGTATACAGAACTACAAGTTATGGGTTTGGAGCCGAACGTGTTCACATATAATGCTTTGATTAGAGGGTATAGCCTCTCGGGAAATGCTGCTCATGCTTATGCGGTTTATGAGAAAATGATGGTCGGGGGTTGCAGCCCTAATACGGGGACATTTGCTCAGCTTCCAAATCAATCTTGACGTTTCCATGGTTCTTACTAACGAAAAACCAGGTGAGGGGCCTTTTTTGTATCCTTAAGGGTCTAAATGGGTCATCTTTACTCCGGTCTCCCGGTTCAGGGGTTTGGGTTAATTCACATGCATGTTTTTGTCATTCTTTTGACGATAGTTAATATTAAGGATTTTTTTAAGAGTACAATAAAAACTAAATAGTGGGGCCTAGCGTAACTTGTTTGGGACTAAAGGCTTTGTTGTTGTTGTAAAAAGAACAAATCCATTTGGGAGGCTGTATGTCTAAACTTCATTTTGGTTGAATTTTGACCCGTTCAGACCCTTTTCCTTTTTTAGCTAATATTTGACTCATTAGTCCTTTTTTAGAACATCCATGTAAAGCGAATTACAACTAACTGGAATATTTATCTGAATCCTGTTATTTTGAGGTACCCATGTGTGATTAGTTAATTTTTTTATGTACTCCTTGCAGGTGTTGCTCATCAGCAGGGGATATGTAGTTGACTTGTACATGTTAAAGAGTTATTGCTAGAAGTTTTGTTTTTCTTGAAAATAATTCCATGTTACTAGAGCAGAGATAACTGAAGCATACAAACGTTTAGCTGGAATTTGTCTGTAAATATCATATAATTGTAAGTTACAGGCTTGTAATGCCATATATTATTACTTCATGTAGAATTGTACATGCCTACATGGTATCTTCTTCATTCTTGTTTGCAACATAAAAGTAAAAAACAAAAATCATTTAAATGTCTCCTGTGGCTTTTGAAGTTCTGTATGACATGACCGTGGTGTTCTTGTAGAACATTGTTACAGAGTGGTGGAGACGGTGGTAGAAGAAATATTGTCTTTTAGTGCACTAACTGTAACACTCATCTCGAGAGCGGGTCCAATGTCACACTTATGGCACCAACAAGCGTACGCGGAAGATTATATTCATAACATGGTTCAAGAAAGTTCACTAAGAAAACTAAGGAATGAAGTCTAAAACATAATAATGACTTTCAAGCGAAATATAGATCCAAACTCCAAAGTCTTAATGAAAGATAAGATCCAAAATTCTTAGTCTAATCAACTAAAACATAAATGTGGAAAGCTATCCTCGAGTCGGCCCACTAAGAGCTTCTAAACACTCTTCACTCATAACCCATAGCTTTCCCTTATTACCTGCCGCGGAGAAAAGAAATTCGACTGAGCTAAAGGCTCAGTGAACACATATAAACAAAACAGATAGATTAAATATGCAAAACTAAACGAGATAGAATCACCATAACCCGGGTAACAAAGATCTCATATATGATCAGAACCGAAGGAAATAAGTAGCCAAACAAAACATATAGAAATGCCCCACGAGCTCGAAACATATGTCTAACACATGCTACATGCTTAGACTAAATAATCACATATATATATATCATATCAAATTGTACGTGAGAGCTGTAGACTCCAGATGTACCTTACAAAGTGTGCAATGGGGTGTTGACACCACACTAAACTATGCACCAAATCATATCCAAATCTTACTCATATTATTAGCCTAAGATGCATCCATACACCCCCGACAAATCAAAATCATATATGGCCAAGTGCATAATAGAACACACAAAAATGAGACGCCGTGGACTGATCACACCGCCACAGATAGTGTCACGCCATTGGTGCCACAATGACGCGGCCATGGTACCTCCATGGCTAGTTAATAGCTCGGGCATCAGAACAAATCAAGGACTCATATAACATATCGAAGCAAACATAATATGTCCAAAGAAGGTCATGTTCGAACATACGAATAAACTCGTATCATGGCAGTGTTAAATGAAGCATATATCAAACGAAATCAAAGGGGTTCAAATGAAGTTATTAAATAGGTAGCAAACGAATAACGAATCAAAGGTTAGGGAACATATATAGGGAACTCAAAGGTGCAAAAAGATACGGATCAAATGTCATAAGAATCCTTAAAAGAAAGGATAGAATATCTGTACCTTAAACAAACTAACGCGTTAATTTGAAAACTCGGCTCACTCCTTCTTCAAATAATCTCACTCCTTCAAATAATCTACACGAATCAAGGAACTGTTTATTACCAAAAATTCAACTATTAATATCAGGTACTATGTTTTCTTACTCATATACTTATTAACTAGGTCTCTACCCGGCCGATGGCCGATTTTCTCAATACCTAATTAAAATCGTAAACTATGTTTGCGGTGAATAAAATTCAAGGAGCCATAAAAGAAAACCGTGATGTTTCAGTTATGTGTTTAAGCATAACTTTGCCGAACTTAACCCGAGTTACCGTTTAGACGGGATAGTAAACATCCACGAAGTAATAAAAACAAATGAACCTCAAGACTTGTGTATATTGCTTCATGCCATGCACTAACAACTAAACACCAATAAAAAAGGTAAAGTCATATAACTAAATTACATTAATAGGAACGACATCAAAAAACATGTTGCAATGTGGCTCAGTTATGATGAAATGTAGTTGGTTCTTTTTTGGTACGGAAAAAGATATGATTATGTTTCAACTACATGTTTAGTAAACTTTTATGTCAAGAAATCAATCAGAAAGCCCGTGAGCATAATACTCCTCCACTCGCATAATAAGAGTCAACTTTCATAATGCAAAAAGTTTTAAGAAATTCAACGAACTTTACTCTTAAGCAATTATATATCGTATCTACCAACTAAAGTTTATTTTCACTGGTAGAAATATAAAGTAAACACCTGTTATGAGATCATAAAATAACAACGCGATAGTAATACATTCATATTTCAGGAAAAAAGATAATTATCTAATATCTTTCTGTACGAAATGAAATACAGTGTGATCCATTTTTGAATGAGGTTCTAGAGTTTTAGTGATCATTGTTGACACTCGCAATGGATCTTTCAGTGACCGTGCAAAAAAACTATTATTGACGTCAATACCAAACTCAAGTTGCACCAGGTCATGGCATGAGTACATAAATAACATATCTCTACACCATGAATATTTCCTCATATCATTAGGTATGAATATTTCCTCATATAATTAGGTTGTTAGAGTAACATGTGTATAGTACAGCCAACATAAAACTTCCCCTAATATCTCTATAAAGGACTTCAAATTCATATGCACATAAGTGTGGATTGGGTTATATGGTCGGTACAACAAAGATACTTGACCAAGATCATCACCTTTCTCCTTTAAAAATTAGTTTAGAGACAACTTGAAAACAAAGCATAGTCCCCCATAAGTTAGGATTAAATAAAGAAAAAAAATAAAAATGAAAATAGTGAGGAGAAACGACAACCACACATTTAAAATACACCAACAAAAATAAATACATTTACGAAATGGCAATGCCCATGGAACAGCCGCGACACTGGGTAATCATTTACGATATGACCACAGGTTCTGTTGCGCTATGTCCTTGCAATCCAAGACAACAGTAAACTGCAAAAACGAAACACGCATATAAAATTATATTAAATGTCAAAAAAGATCGAAGTTGTTTTCTATTTTATTTTAGTAAATTACACCTAGTGATAAGATTTTTGAATAAGTCATCGGCGAGTTTACCGTTAAAATGCGACTGAAAATAGAAAAAGGACGTGGTGGCCAACTTGAGAGACATCCGAAAAGATAATGAAGCCATTTTTCCGTGTGAAGGTATTTATTTTTATGAAAAGCATTATCAACAATATCACAAAGGTATTGATGCACACATTCGCGCTCTTTGACAATCAATTCATAACTGATTACAAACTAAATGGATCATAAGTTTCCAATTCATGATGGAGTTTGGGTGTTTGCAATCAAGCTGCAAACCTTCAAAGAATTATTGATCCTCTGTGATTCAGTACATGTTTAGCATGAATTTATGATAGTTGTCTAAGCAAAATCAACTTCTGATGTTTCCCTAGGTTCCATTTTTTGAGTTTATTTTCTTTTTGTGAAACTTTGATTGAATAATCAAATATCATTTTACAATCTATAATCTACTAAGGTTATTACTTCCAACGTGCAGCTATTATATCACCAGTCAATCTGCATGCAATAGTGATGAACTATTGACAACAAACATGACTCACAGTTCTACGTTCGTGACAAACTGTTCATCAACACAATAGCATCAAAAGATCATTGCTAGGTGGTGACAATTCTATAAGACTATAATAGTTTAAATGATATATGAAAAACATACGCAAAATGATCAAAGTTAATCACTCTAAGATGTTTGGCACCTCTACCACCGTTTTCAAACATACAAGAGAAAAAGCATGCAAGACAAGGGACGATCAATTCCTAATTCTGAAAACTTAAGATTTGTCTCATACAATGTGTAACAAATCATTAGACACGTATGGCTAAAATCAGGGGACATTAAAATACATGATTGTGATGTATTCTACTACAAAAAGTCAATAACCACTATACATTCAACATGAATTGTATGCTTTTCATACCTGGCTAGTGTCATCCTCCTGAGACGTCATGAGGCGGAGGCTGGTTATGAGTCCATCCCTAACACTGACACAAGTGAGTCCGAACAAAGCAACAACAGAAAATCACGTTTATGATCAAATATTTATCTTTTTATTTATATAAATAACATTTTTGTGTGGAGTAAATACTTTTGCTCAAACTTTTGAAGACCTAATATCAGTTATATTTATTAAATCTTTAGGATACTTCATAGTTGCCTTATTTTCAGTATTTGAGATACCAATTCCTTTTTGCGTCTCCTATTCCCCGAAAGGATGCTATTTTCGACAATATTGTTTTATGCTCTTTTTATTGGTGTGTAGCTAGATGTAATAGAACTTTGAATTGGGTTAGTTGGCTTCAACACCCTTTTTTGATTCCTTTGTAATTTTCTAGCTCCTTGCTAGTGGTTCTAATAAAGTCGCCGTTCAAAAAAAAATAACAAAATAATATCATGTGTTTTTACTACATGGAGAATACTCAAAATGAGTATTTTGACACATATAGCTCAGTCGCCATTGTTGCAAACATCAGTAGAGTCTCCCCCACATCGATAGCCATCTATCAACCACCTGTGTTAAACATAATCGTAAACAAAAACCATCAACATTAAATTAAATTTCACAATTGAAAATTCAACAATTAGTATCCTTACCCGCCTATTATTATACCATACACTTACACACTAAGTAAATTTGAAAACAAAAATATGTAATTCACCTAAAAGAGCAAAGGTGACCTCTACAATCCCGAAACATGTGGAAACAAAGTGCAAAGGATAACTTGTATAGAAAAAACTTAGAAAGCTAGTCGATTGCATGATAACCCAAATATATTAAATAGATGGGTCTTGTTGTACTTCTTGTGAAAACCCAAATTAAAACCACTCCAGATGTACGTACCATGTAACAATTACATCATCAAATTTACGTGTTATAAGAAAGAAAATATAATTAGGTGACTTTTTTGTGTTGTGCTACTCAACGTATTCTGGCTATACATCTTTCACTCTTGCGATTTACCTATGCATATGAATGCTTGTTAAAAGTATGCAGATTTAGACATGAGACAGTTTCATTTCAAGATCTGCCATTTTAATGAGCGGTTGATGAAGAAGGTTCCCGATTTACCGAAACCCATTCAACTTTTAATAATTGCAGTTTAAATTAGAGAAACAGTCAAGACCATTTGTTGCAACGGTTGAGATCGTTTAATAGAGACGTAGTTGGAGTCAGCTTCATACTTTATCTCTCCATCAACTTAACTTATTTGGGTTGCAGTATGTCAATGTTTGTTTAAGCTCATATTTCTAACTTATGGGCTGATTAAACATATGAAAAGCCAATAAGCTCAAATTTAAGGGCTTATGAGCAAATCATGATACTTGAGCCTGTGGCTTATTTAAGCTCATAAGCTCAGATTTATAAGCTAATAGGCCCAAAATATTGAGCTTGTAAGCTTTTCAAAAGTTCAATAAGCCGTAAGACAAGAAGATAAGCTTAAACAAACACCCTTAAATTGATTGTTCCTATGATTTCTAGCAACTCATATGGCACTAATTATTGGGAATTCGGTTTCTAAAGGATGCTGCTACATCAAATATTGTTTGGTCTCATGGTTGTCATTATATCTAACCACCCGCTGATGCTATCCCAGTAGCCAAACATTTTTCAAACCATAATGAATGTTAAACCAAACCTCTGATTTCTCAATTTAAAAACTGATGCCAATGATAAAGACGTTGACCCAATTCCGCCAAATCAAACATAGATATCAAAAACATAGTCAATTTGTACCTTCGTTAATATCTAATGTCATGAAATTTAGATGAAGAGTTGATAACAATAAAAACCGCTATACACCCAAGTGCGTAATATGTGTCAAGTCACAAACTCTCCTTATAGTCAAACACTCAAAACAACTCATTTGCTTCTAAATTATGTTGAGATGTTAAATTAGCTTTCCCAAACACCATCTACCTTGTAACCAACAATATGTCATTGATATATTCTATCCTTTAAATTAGCATTTTATAGTGTTACGATGAAACAACTTATCTCCATATATTCGAGTAAATAATCTTTTTAAAGGGTAGTCTGTGATTAGTTGTTTTGAACTTGGGCTTAAAAAATCAGCAGGTAATGCCTTTTTGATTTAAGTGGCTATTTACAATACTATAAGTTAATAAGCATATGAGTAGTTTTGGCTAAACACCTATTACTACTCATTTAGTTTAATATTCCAAAGTTTAATAAGCAATATCAAACAACTTTTAACCATAACAATGAGTATCATGAATGATTTAACTACAAATAAATTAACTTAGTAACTACAACACTGATGTAAAAGACAAATTTCAACATTCTGATTTGCCCAAAACATTCATTTAAAAGGAAAAAAAGAAATCATGTCATACTTTCAACTCATGAAAACATGTACATAGTTAGAGCTTTATCTTAAAGAAACTAAGCATTTTATAGTGGTCAGATAAATCTGCTTACAATAAGCACTTTTAGGGGATACAAAACAAAAGCAACAAATAGGACAAAAAAATTTGAAAACATACCTTGATGCGCAAAGAGCCGAAGTTGCAACAAATAATTCTGTTTCTCGTCATACCATGTGTACGTAACTGAAAACAAACGGTTTAAAAATAAATCAATTCGCATCACCTTAAACACGTTCAAAAATCCATTAGGTATAACTAACTAACTATCAACTATATACATAAACCAACTACACATTTGATTCATAAAAAAGCAAACCAAAATTCATTCATACCAATTAATCCTACTCAATACTTGAATCACGACACTATGTCGGATTACATCTGAAAATACAACATAGATATAAAAAACAAAACAACCATTCTTCTATTCGGTTTCCCTCTCCTTTCTCGATGAATAACATCACCACAGCACTAACATGTCCGATTACATCTCAAAATGCAACATAGATATAAGTTACATGTTGTAGTGCTCCACTTAAATTCAGATATATAGTTTTAGTAGAAAAACAGATTGACAAAACTCACCTACAACTTGTTCTTCCTTAACATTGTCTTTAACAAAATTAGTAAAAGGCACAAAAGCGAACCCATACTTAGATGCAAAAACCGACTGAACAACCTTCAATTTTGTCTTCTTGTGAAAGTAGATCTTAAAAGGATGGTTGGCGACTTTGTAAGGACCGTTATTTTTGACAACATAATAGTTTGTCAAATATACGCTTCCACCCTCCTTTAGAAGAGACTCAAACTCAGAACCATCTTGTTACCAATTGTGTCACTTATCCTTTAACCTTAATAAACGCAAACATAAATAGGCAATAGTTACAATCATAAGACAAAATTGTTGCAAAGTAAAGCTGTAAAAAAATTAAATTAACATATTGACAATTCAGACCTCTTGATCCATTAGAATCATGTCTATGCTAGCCAAAGTGTCACCACCATAGTAATATTGCCGCCTCAGACAACCTTCTTGTTGATTGAGAAAGTATATTTCACTGCGTTAATGTTGTTGATAAGAAATCCCGATTAACCATTTTGAATAGTTTGTGGGTTCGTTTGAGAGGAGAAACTGGTGATAACACCTGCCGGCAACTATTTATAGATCCACAAGGTATAGGTTCATGTGATTGATTTACAGTTTTATTTAACTACTACTACA
The DNA here is from genome assembly GCA_026074375.1 of Tanacetum coccineum. Lineage (NCBI taxonomy): Eukaryota > Viridiplantae > Streptophyta > Magnoliopsida > Asterales > Asteraceae > Tanacetum > Tanacetum coccineum. Next base: position 15,437 of record BQNB010079341.1, on the reverse strand, counting down.
TTTTACCAGTTATTTAAGAGATCATGGTTAGCAGTTATTGACTGATTCTATCAGTTTTGAAAAAACTTTAACACATATTGAAATTATTGTTCCTGATTTCATGGTAAAAAAAATTAAAGATTTAAACTTTATATTATAAGATAGTTAACTTAAAAATGTTATAATATAGTAATTTTATAGATGTGATATACGTACACAATCACCAAATTTGCAACCAATTTTAATTATTAAGAACCTTACAATTATAACAAATAATAAGCAATATGTAGAGAAAATATGATGCGTATAACCTGGAGATGCTTATTCAAATCAATGGTAATCACCTTAAAAGATATTGCAAACTTGTTAACAACACCATTATCGTGGATCGGGTACCTGCGTATGAAGTGTTGAGTGGTAGTAATGATGAAACCAATTTTTCCCCAAATTGAAAAAGTGGTATGGGTAGGTCGGATACATGGGTGTTATATTATCAGATATTCTCTCATGTTCAATTTGAAAATGAGAGGGTAAAGTTGAGTTTTATGAGCGGTAAGAATAAATAAATAACGTATTGTGGGACTTTAATTTTATAAAATGATATTCTCTTTACTCACACAAACTCAATTTTACCATGAGAGGATTTCTATCCTTTTTATATATAGCCTTTTTATTTTTTATGACAACTATTATTGTGCATGTATTGTAAAGAACAAATGCTCAGTGTTTTATAAGCATATTATCTACAGTATTTGATGCTTTCTTCGAGCTGCGATCTCGTATTGTGATAAAAAAAAAAGTTAATTTTTTCGCCATCGTAAAGGTTGTTCTTTTATCTTTGAAATGAGCCTAATATTCATATAGTTTTGGCATTGTTTATATGATCTTACTCCAAAATTTTATAATGGTTGAAATAATAAAAGTTTTTAAACTTATATAAATATTAGGCTCATTTCGAAGATAAAAAAACAACTTTTACATTCGCGAAAAAATTAAAAAAAATTATCACAATATCAGATCGTAGTTTACAAAAAACTATGATATAGTGTTATTTTTTATGTAAATAAACATGTAAATACCTATTGACTAAAGGATAAAATGGTAATTAGGCATCTTTTCATTTCAAAAAATCCACCGAAATTTACTCCATGAAGGACAGGTGCACTTTTTGCTTTGGTACTTTGTATGGAATTGTGACACGTATTGTGTTTTTATCTAGTAGATATTATTAGTTTAAAATGTACATTATACATCAGTGATATTCAACTATTAATATCTGGTACAATTTACATAAGTGACAATTGATCCATAAATGGGATCCTATAACTTGTAAAGTATGTCCATATTTACTTAGTATATTAAGGTTTTGTAGTCATCGTATAGCCTTAGTACTTTATAATATATATCTAATTTTATATTAGTTACGTAATACGTAACTAGCACATCAAACTTTATTATGGATCATAAGATTCTACATTATCAAAAACATTGAAAACTAGACATGGCTAAAATAATCATCACGTTTAAAGTCCTACACGATTTTTATGGCTAGTAATACAAAACCATATTCATGCATATTTTATTCTTCTTGAGCTGTACACATTTGATTACTAATACCTCTCTGAACCATCTTTAGATTTCTTAATTCTAGTTTAGCCACAAAAACATACATTTAAATCTAGAACTACTAAATATATTCATGTTTAAAACTAACGTCTAACTGGTGATGTACATTATATATTAATGGCCAATTGTCTTAATCAACTTTCGCATTCATAAATATACCAGACTTGTTTCTAAACCATTATCAAATTTCAAAACTTCATTTTAATTGTTTTAGTCCAAGTAATCTAATCTAAACCTAGAATATACATATATATTAAAGTTTACTAATAACTTACGTTGCGTTCTCGAGTTTTATTTTGAGGGTAAAAGAAAAGAAAGGAAAGAAAATAAAAGTATTCTTGTGTTCTTTAGTTTTTTTGGAAGGAAAACAAATGGAAATGATAGAAAAGAGAGAGGAAAATAGAAGCATTTTGTTTCCACCCATATTTGGGCGGATTGTCTAGGAAAGAAAAGCATACATGTTTTAATTACAAAGTAAATAACCAATTTACCCTTATGAGTTTCCTCTTTTAACAAGTTATATATTACATATAAAGGGTATAAATGTAAAAGTTTTAATATCCTTTTCTATCCTCTCAACTCAAGAACATGAATTATGTGAATTTTCTTTTGATTTCCTTTCATTTTCTTTATTCTCAAAAACACACAAAACTTTCTTACTTTCCTTTTTTTCCTCTTCCAATCATTTTATTTCTTTTCTTTTCTCTTGTATGAAAACCCGAGAACGCAACGTTAATGATAGTTAATTTTATAATGTTATTATACGTCATATTTTAAGACCATCCATGATCAATAATTCATGCAAGCTATACTTCTTCTTCTTCATATCAGACCTATTACATAACATATATGAGATTCCGTAACTAATGACATTTCTAAACGTATATATAATGTTTTATGACCAGGTTTAAAACTATCAGTCCCTTCTAATGTTTACATTTTTCTCTTCTTAATTTAGCAGTGATCTTATTATAGTATCTTCTGATCGAGCTCACATAAGGATTTATCAACATAATTCTTAGAAAATCAGTGTATGATGATGTATCAAATGATGGTTTCAGGATATACCTCTAGGCTAGAAAGGACGATCGAAACCGAAAACATGAAGATGAACTTACACAAGTACAAACATGAGCACAAGATTCAACGAGACACAACCGGACCCAAAACCTAACCGAACGCGAACAACTAAAGAATCCAATCGCGGACAAGAACCTTATTCCCACACGAACTCGAACTGAACCCAAACACGAACCACAACCCGCACTAAACTCGCACAGGAACAAACGAAAGCGATATCCTGGAAACGAATCCAGAACACGAGCAATACCAACACCAACCTGAATCTATTTAATTTATGCAGACAGTTTTAGTAGTTTACTTTAGAACTTGTTTATGAGTTGTTTGGAAAGGTTATGAATAGAATGAGTATATGAGGTGTTTATATGATGGAGCATGAGATAACCAGCTACTCGACAATTATGGGATATGAGGTAGTTATAGGATTGGCTGGTTTGGACACCAGCAAGATAGTATTCACACACCATCAATCATTTGTCCTTTTTATTTTTTTAATGTCCTTTTCCTCATCTCTCTCTTCACTGCTACTACCAACATTATTTTTACCTTCTTCATTATTACACATAACCAACAAATTACTAGTTGGTTTTTTTTATCTTTGTTGGGTTGACCACCCCTCGCCGGAAACAGCTACACCCACTTTTGGCCGCCACCATCACCATCTCAACTTGTGGTGGAGGCGTTTGCGGTGATGGCCAGACGGATGACAACAACCACCCACCACAACAGCCACCACAAAAAAGTAACTCTTTTAGTTAATCAAAAAATCTTAAGTGAAAAAAATGATAAATTATGGTTAGATCAGAACTATTGTTAGTTTGTGAAAATAACACATATAGTTGTGAGTTTGTTTTCGTCCACCAAAATTTGGTGCCGGTTTGGCGTCGGTGGCGGTTTCGCAGCGGTGGTGGTTTAGCTGTACAACATATGGTGATGGCCTGATGGTGTCGCTGAAAGATGAGAAAGATGTGTAACTTTAAGTGATGGTTGAATCTTAAATGGTGAAAGTGTATTTGAAAGAGGAGAGAGTTATGTAAAAGAGAGAAGAAAGATAGAGTAATAATGTGTGAAAGAGAAAAAGAAAAGTGTATCTTTGTGTCAGAAGTTTCGATTGAATAAATGGTGAAATAGTGGTGTTGGTGGTGTGTAAACAACACAGCCCTAGTTATATTTATCCTTGTTTTTGACTGAGTTGTTTGCTTAAAGTCAGGTACATATCAACGTGGGTGTTTATTTGAAATATTAATATCATATATTTATTTTACCATGAAAGAAATATAGCCTGTCATATGTGTATTACTGTTAAATCTTAATGTAGGAACCTATGATAACTTAAGTTTTATTATGTACTCAATAATTGTCATCTTTTTTATTGTTAATATCTTATAGGTTATGTTTAGGGTATTATAATTCTGTCCCTCTAAAAATAAAATTTCGGCCTCAAAATTAAAGTCAAATCTTAAACGGAAACGTATCAAATCGCGAAAAGAAATGAGGATAGTCGGTCCACATCATTTCCTTAGTTTCCCAAGTAGCTCACGTTCGGTATGATTTTTTTAAAGAACTTTAACAAAACGAATGGTTTTATTTCTCATGACTCACTATTAACGATCTAATATAGCCTCAGGCTCTTCAGCAACGGACAATTACAAATCTTATCAAACGGATATTGAACATCGTGTAATGGATGATGGTAATAACCTCTAAAAAGAGATACATGGAACACATTGTGGCGGTAACGCTACACGATAAGAAACTTCGCCAACTCTATCTAAGATTTTGAACGGGCCTATGAATCGCGGATTTAATTTCCCTTTTAATCCAAAACGTCGAACACCCCTACATGGAGATACCTTAAGAAACACATGATCCTCGGGTTTAAATTCCAAAGCTCTTTGGTGAAGATCGGCATAGCTCTTTTCTCGTGATCGAGCTTCCTTAAGATTCTCTTAGCAATGGTAGCTTTTTCATTCGTCACCTCAACCAATTCCGGACCTTCGGTAACAAGCTCTCCAACTTCATTAAGATTTCTCTAAACTCCTTGAGACATACTATGACTTCGATAAGTTCACATTATGTCATGTAATTATTATCACGTTGGTCAGGCGTCATAATAATGACATCACATAAACATGCGCTTATTGTTATCATACTCTATCTCAAGTCATAACCAAAAATAACCTTATCTAATATCTCATGCTACTTTCTTTTAATCGCTAACTAATATTACAAACAAATAGTCGTTCTACACTTTCGGTTATATAAATCCCAAAAGAAGCCTCCTTGACACTTTCATGCTTATTATTGTAAGCAAACTCAACTTAACACAAGTACTCGTCCCAATTTCCCGTCCGATCCAAAGTGTACGATCTCAACATATCTTCTAGAATCTGAATAGGGTGTTCAGTCTGTCCATCAATCTGAGGGTGAAAAGCGGTACTAAACTTAAGTCTCATTCCCAAAGCATTCTACTAACCTTTCCAAAAATGCAAGTAAAATACGGATTCCTATTAGACACGATTGATGCAAGTGTGCCATGTAACCGAATAATCTCTTGTTGAAAGATCTATGCCAACATGCTAACTGAGTACCATTTTTGAATGGGAAAAAGTAAGCCGACTTAGTCAATCGATCAACCACAACCCAAACTGCATCATTTTTCTTAAGGATGTGAGGCAACCCTGTTACAAAGTCCATTAAGATTTGATCCTAATTCCAAGTCGGAATATCTAGAGACTAAAGAAGACCAGTTACACGTTGATGTTCAATTTTAACTTGTTGACACGTCAAACACTTCATCATAAATCTAGCCACATCTTATTTCATACCATTCCACCAGAAATTCTACTCCAAGTCTCTATACATCTTAGTAGAGCCATGATGAATAGAAAATGGAGAATTGTGTGCTTCAGTCAAAACGGCTTCTCGAAGAGAGGAATCGTCAAGAACACATAATCTATCACCATACTATATCACATCATGATCCTACACCCAAAATTCTGTCTGTTTACCCTCTTTCAAAATGTCTAACACGGACCATGATTTGCCATCTTGCTTCTGAGTTTCCTTGATCCGCAATATAAGGTTAGGTTCAACCTTAAGGATAGATATATAACTTTCAGAACTACGAACACATAACTCAAATTCTATGAGTTCTAAATCTTTGATAATTTCAGGTTGAATTTTGAGACAAGCCATAACTCCAGAGTTCATTATACTAAGTGCATCCGCTACCACATTAGCCTTGCTAGGATGATATTGATTATTTGCGTCATAATCCTTGAGAATCTCCAACCAACGCCTTTCCCCATACAAATAATGCCTCCAAATCTTAAGAGCAAAAAGCCATTGCTGCCAACTCTAAGTCATGTGTCGGATAATTCACCTCATAAGGTTTCAGTTGCCTCGATGCATAAGCGATAACCTTACCATGTTGCATAAGGACGCAACCAAGGCATTTCTTCAATGCATCACTAAAATTTGGTATCCGCCGGTTCTAGAAGGGAGAGTAAGTACATGAGCATGAACTAATCTCCTTTTTAGCTCTTCAAAACTCTTGTCTCATTCCTCATTCCAAAAAACTTCTCTCATCTACTCATAAGTTTTGTCAACGGTAAGGTAAGAAGTGAAAACCCTTCCATAAATCTTCTATAATACCTCGCAAACCCCTAAAATCTTCTAACCTCAATCACCATCGTCAGTCTCGGCTATTTAGTGATAGCCTCAACCTTAATAGGATCCATAGTAATACCATCTGCTAATACAATGTGACCTAACTTGTCTCAACCAAAAGTCATACTTCGAGAATTTTGTATAAAGCTTCTTCTAACGTAAGATTTCCAACACCATACAAAGATGATCCTCATGCTCCCCTCTTATCTTCGAATACACCAAGATGTCATCAATGAACACTATGGTAAATATTTCCAAGTACTAATGAAAGACATGATTTATCAAGTCAATAAAAACAGCTAGAGCATTAGTCAATCCAAACGGCATCATAAGAAACTCATAATGACCGTAACGAATGTGAAAGGCTATTTTAGAGACATCTTGATCCTTTACACATAGTTGATGATAACCTAAACTCATATCAATTTTTTTGAGAAAACTTTGCACCCTGAAGTTGATCAAATGAATCGTCAATTCGTGGTAGTTGATATTGGTTTCTAATTGTAATACGATTCAACTCCCTATAGGCAATACACAACCTCATGTTACCATCCTTCTTCTTTATAATTAAAACTGGTGCGCCCTCATGGAGATACACTCCATCGAATAAAACCACGTTCTAGAAGTTCTTTTAGTTGATCTTTCATTTCTTTCAATTCAATTGATGTCATTCTGTACGGAGCCTTAGAAATAGGTTCAACACCAACGATCAATTTAATAGTGAATTTAACTTCACATTCAGGTGGTAATCCTGACAATTTATAAGAAAATACAACAGGATAATTTCATACTACTAGATGACTCTCGAGGCGAGGTCCATCCAACGAAGTGTCTTTAATTGATGCTTAGAAACCTTCACAACCGTGAGAAATTAAAGTTCAAGCTTTAAGAGCAGAAATGATTTTAATGAGCTTACCAGGTCGGTAAACATGGTAAATAAAATTTGGATTGTTCAAATCACCAAAGATGACACTTTTGCATGACATTTGATAGTAGCTCGATGCTTAGTAACCAATCCATACCAAGAATAATATCGAAGTTACTCATTTCCAAAGGGAGCAAATTAGTAGAACGAATATTATCACCAACACCTAATGTACAACTCCCAAACTCATGACTAATAACCACAATATTTCCCATAGGCGTGGAAATAGATAAGACATGATCTAATAGTGTAGATGGGACCTTAAGGTTTTTAACAAATGTAAGAGGAACCATAGAATGTGCCTAACCAGTATCAAATAAAACAAACACATCGTAATCGTACATATAAAGAGTTCTCGAAACGAATGAAGATACATTTAAACAATTGACAAATGAATCAACAAAGACAAATTTGAGATAATAGCCTAAATGTCTACCCAATCCTTACATGTCATAACCTAAGTTCTACAAGATGAACCTAGAGCTCTGATACCATGACTTTAACACCCCTCCCGAGAGCGGGTCAAATGTCACACTTGTGGCACCAACATACGCAAGCGAAAGAATTTATTCATAACGTGGTTCAACAAAGTTCACTAGGAAAACTAAGGAAAGAAGTCTAAAGTATAATGACTTTCAAGCGAAATATAGATCCAAACTCCAAAGTCTTAATGAAAGATAAGATCCAAAATCCTTAGTCTAATAAACTATAACAGACTTGTGGAAAGCTATCCTCGAGTCGGCCCACTAAGAGCTCCTAAGCACTCTTCACTCATAACCCACAGCTTTCCCTTATTACCTGCCGCAGAGAAAATTAAGCTAAAGGCTCAGTGAACACATATAAATAAAATAGATAGATCAAATATGCAAAACTAAATGAAATAAAATCACCATAACCTGGGTAACAAAGATCTCATATATGATCAAAAGTGAAGGAAATAAGTTGTTGGGCCAATTGAATGCCTAATAGTCTTTGCCTAGATTTAAACAAAAAATTGACTAAGTGTTGAAGACTCGCTGATAGACATCAGCGAGCAATGAAAGGACTCGTTGAAGCATAGCTTCAGTGAGCAACCTCAACAATATTTAGGTCAAATATTACGTTAAGGAATTCGAAGATTACTTGAAGAAATACTCGTCAGCTGGGATGAATATCAGATGGTATGTAGATGGAATACACTGAAGGTTAGAAGAGAGTCAGGGGTGGTAATACCTTGATGATCTTATTACCCTCTGAAGATAAGAAAGTTGAACTTAATATTTATCTCTAAGTGAGTTTAGGCGGGATAATTATATAAAGAAAAATGGCGAGATAAAGTGTCTTTCGAATTAAAGTCTTGATGACATCAAATAACGTTTATTTTATAGCATCATTTATCCCCAGGTAAAATGTTTATTCTATATTATTTTATGCATGAATTGGTACTTAATTGTTTATATTAGTTATTTGCAGTAAATATCGAGTAATTGGTAAAGTTTAACTAAAAGGCGCGTATTTTGGAGCTTAAACGAAGAAATTAAGAATCTGCTGTTCTGACAACTAATACGCCGTATCCATCAAGGAAGATACGACGTATCTGCGCCTGAACTTCACAAGAAACCACGAAGACATAAAGAGCAATACGTTGTATACAGAAGACCCTATACACCGTATCGAAGATCAAGTATTGGAATATTCTGGAATATTATAATCGTGGTCCCCACTCCAAAACTTTAATACGCCGTATTGAACTTCTTCAATACGACGTATCAACCGAATTCCAATGGCTATATATACCAAACCTTAAATTACGAATTTAGTGTGTAATTTATATACTAAAGACTGAGAGAAAAGCAGTAACCATCAGATTTGATTTTTAGAAGAAAAGAGGAGCAACGAAGGTCTTGCAACGCCCTTCAATCCATAGGAAACCCTTATAAATTCTTATACTCTTAATATACGTTTGATTTTGGTATCATTCATTAACTTGGTTAGATTACCTTAATTGTTCGTCTATCAAACTTGTATTCTTTACAATGACTATCGGCTAATACCTTTAAGTATTAGCCATGATTATGATAATTTAATGTTTGTTTTATGTTTATTCTGATTGCTTCTTGTAAATTGTGTGTTGTCTTATGTTTATCAATTTATACTCGCTTATGTGCTTAAGTATGCGACTTATCATTCGACTAGGTCTAGAAAGCGGACCAAGTGGACTAGATACCGGGATATCTCTCTATATTGCAATTTATATATCTAGAGCAATAGGATCACAAGTGACGTGTTGTCTTTATTCATGGTTTAGTGAACAAGTTAGATTAGTAGGTGACCTAGGATCAACAAGTGACATTTTAATTCCTTCGGTAAAGATTTGGACAAGTGGACTACTAGTATATAAAGAGCCGTTAAGCAGTAAGTTAGCAAAGTCTCGTTGAGCTAGGATTCGATAAGATCACCATTATTGTCTTCTAAGATAGATTATAAGCAACCGCAAAGAGGTTTATGCAGATTTGGTTAATTGTGACAGAATTTCTAAGTCTAGGTCTTAGGAAGAAGTACCACCTAAGTTTATGAATGATATATCAACAATGAGACAGGACAATCATTGCACCTATAAACTAAAAACCAGCATTATATTTAATTAAACATGGTTAATACGTTTTCCTTACATAAGGCTTGACCGTTTCTTTATCTTCTATCTATCAAATTTGTATGGGTTATTCGCCCTATCTTAGTCTAGGTAAAATCAAACCCGTGTCAGTCTTTCAGGCTAAAAACCCCTATTTTACCATTAGTTTAGGGTTAACTTAGGTATAACTTAGAATAACTTAGGACTAACTTAGATAACTAAAATATTGATAGATTTAGGAATTAATGTTTTCGCTCTTAGTGATCGACACTCTACTTACCAACAAATCTACATCTGATCAGGTACACTGCCCGTTAGTGTTATTCTAGGTATAGTCGACAAAATATAAATAGTAAAACTTGATAACAATAATACCTACGCACAATGACATATCAAGTTTTTGGCGCTGCTGCCAAGGAGTGAAATTGTTTAATTCTTATTTATTAGTGTTTTTAGTTTAGTTTAGCTTAGATTAGTTTGCATTGTATATTATTGCATATTGTGTGTTTTAAATTTTCTGCATTGTTTTTCTTTTATAGTTACTGTTCTGGTCGATTGACCAATACATCGTATTCTAATTATTGGATACGGCATATTAACCTTTCGACACAGATACATCGTATTCTATTCAATAGATCAATATGGCGTATTCAGTCAGTTGAATACGGCATATCGATCATCTAATAGAGCATCAGATTGTATTTTTCATATTCTGCTCTCATTTATAGTTTTCTGTATTTTCTCTCTTCCAAGCCTATCCTACTGTTTGTTTATCCTCTGTTTCAGGAGTGCATGACTAGGAGTTTAACCAAGGAGACCTTTACACCTTTCAAAGAACCAGAACGAGTATTTCATTCAACAAGGAAGATTTTCAAGACAACGAGTCTTGATTATTCGAGTTCACCGGAATTTAATTTATTTTCTGATCCCGATAATCAGTTTGAAGAAGGAATTATAGAAGCAATAAGGGATACAACTATGGAGGAATACATGACTTTTACTCGATCATATTATGACTAAAAGATTAATGATAAGGGTAAGATCTAATTGAAAGGACGATTTCTCATTGAATTACGCAATAATGCTTTCAGTGGAATGAACGGTGAAGACGCAGTTGAACACATTGAAAACTTTTTGGAGATAGTTGATTTGATTAACGTGCCCAACGTAAGTCATAATCAACTTAGGGCGCATGCTTTTCCTCTTTCACTAACTGGGGCCGTAAGTAAATGGTAGGAAGATGAGTCTATTGGTTCGATTACTACTTGGGTGGATCTGACAGATTATTTTTACAAAATTCTATCCACCTTCTCGTACTGCCAGAAAGATAGAAACTAATGGCAATAACACCAAAGTCGAGTGGGATCCCACTAACATTGTGTTCGAGAATTGGCTGGCTTCTAAATTTAGGAACCATAAGACAATGGATCAATCTACTAAGAATTCTCTATGAGATTACTGGAGAAGAGAAGGCGATGAAGAGGTGATAACTGATAATGAACTTTCTAATACTAAAGATAATGACTTAATTGAAGAATATGAGATAGCTCAAATCTTTAGGATCGATACTGATGTATTTCGCTTCGAAACCCCTCTATGTCAAGCATTCAAGGAGTTCAACTATCTTTCTCAAGTCGATGTTGATGTGCTAACTAAAGATATACCTAGATTAAAAACATATGAAGAGTACAAGGATGATTAGATCTACGAGTAGAATAATAGAATACCATGGGTCAATGAAAAACCATGGACTAACAATGAAGTATGCACATATAATATCCATCATGAGTGCAATCCAATTCGCTTTAAAAATGGGATTGCTTTATGTCCTACTTGTAATTGAAAGGAAGATGGGTATTGCAACACTAGAGACTTACCCGAATTCATTCGGGAAGGAAATTTGATTCGCTATAAATATTATGAATAATACGATACGATTGAAGATAGTGAATTAAAGGAGGAAGATTTGATTAATAAAAGGATCTTGGAAGATTCGATGAATGTGATGAAAGAATCAAGTGACGTCAAGTGGGACCGTGATTCGCCCGTTGACGAATAAAAGGATTATGAGCACACTACTTACATTAAAATCGATGTCTCTTCTAATCAAAACACTTACAATAACGTTTGTCAAATAGTTATGGATCATTGTAAAACTCAAAAGGAACAAGGATGGTTTAATGAACACGAGCTTATGGGAGATGACGATGATGACATCAGTTATTTAGAAGACTACTTAATTCAAAAAGACCCTCCTTACCATGTTAACGAAGATGAAGAAAGATCAAAATAAAGAATATGCAAGCTACTTGGAGTTCCCTATGTGAAACCACCAACAAGCAAAACGGAGAAGTTCGAGGCAGTTAAATATTCATTCGGGCCAGCAGAGGAATATGTCACAATCACGAAATATGAATATGACATTTAGGTCCGAACCAAAGAAAACATTTCTCATCTCTACCAAGATATTTTCCATAAGAAGAACGAAGGATGGTTCGTTTTACGTACCAAGTAAAGAGCTGAAGACAAGTCTAACTTAAAGACTTTGCTGTAAACAAAGTGCTTGCCGGGAGACAACCCAGAATGTTTTTTAATTTTTTATCGAGTCTGTCTTCCCAAACTGCCGATACGATGTATCTAACCTCAATGGATACGACGTATGGACTTTCTGGACATTATCCAGTCTTTATTTTACTGCTTTTTAAACTTTATTGTTAGTTCAGTCTATACGGCGTATTCATTAAATGAATACATCGTATTAGGCGACTAACCTCTACCTTAGATACTTTTTACAGGTTTCAATACTGTGTATCCTAGTTTATGGATACGGCGTATCGACTTCCTGTGCAGTTTTAGGTTTTTATTTTTGATTTCTAACCAAACAAATACTTGGAGATATTGTTTTCTTATGCTTAATACATGACCTTCTGAACGAAAAGATAAATTTGGTGGAATGCTTATTTTCTAGAATTCATGTGTGTTGTAGTCATGCTGGTATCCAGACGCATTTACAAGACACATTCTTGCTCATAAACGCAACATGAAGGATCATACCGAGCAAATCCCAGGAGAGTTTCTCGTTCTAATTTTTTAATTTCCTATTTTAATATTATATTTATACAATGAGGTCGTTGTATATCTCAAGTGGGGGGAGGAGAATTAGAACACTTACTTGTCCATATTTTTACGATAAATATGCTTAATTTATATCAAAATTTTAAAAAAATTTAGCATATTTTTTGTGAAATTATTAGTTACATGACCCGCACACATAAACCTTGTTAGATATTGTGAGGATTTAACCTTATCCGTTTCCCAATGTTTACCCAAATTTTACAAAAATATGAGTGTGCCGGTGATGTTGTAAACTTTAGAACTTGGCTTGGTATATCTATTCGAGACCATAATAATAAGCACTATTTTTAATAGATGGAGTGACATTCCTAAACTGGTAAATTTCTAGGATTACACCAAAAAGCCTATACATGTTGTGATATTAACTAACTACACTGGTTAGTTAACCTCCATATAAACCTTTTGTTTAGTCTCATTTTTAGAGTAAGAAACCTCTAGAAAAACCTGCTGAGCCATTCCTTTCTTTCCTTACACCAAATTTTGTTTTGTTACACCTTAGCCTACCCTATTAGATTAAGTCCTTAATCAGTTGCTAGTTGCTTTTGTGTAAAGTATTGTATTTTCTGTCGCAATGCATATTTTCTATCTATGATATGGTCAGGAAATTGCACAATCTAATGGTGTTGATTTTTTATCCATGGTTAGGTCGGGAAATTGCACAATGCAATTGGGAAAGTGAAAGTAGTGTATCTTAGTACTCGTGTAGTTACTACTTTTACTAGTATGATCGGATATTAATTATTCAGATTTATCATGTTCGTGAAGTGGTGAAAAATACACTGTTATTCAGTTTGTTAGTTATGTTTAAAAAAATAAAAAAAAAGATTGATAGAAAAAGAGTGAAGGTTTATGAGATAATCGGTTCATCTAAGCTTAACCGATATTATTATTTAAAGGATCGATTATTCGTTGATACGTATTATAAATCAACGATGTAAAGTTATGTTGTATATTATTCCTAGTTGGTCACAAGCATAAACCAACTATGTATTTTCATGTATAAAGTGGTAGATATCGCCACTAATGTTGTATAGTATGTATATTATACAACTAATAAGCACTACCAATAAGCCATAAGACACGAATAAGCCATAAGTGTAACACCCCCAAAATCACAACGCAATGGAATACCACTTTGGGGTGCTACTTCATAGCTCATACACACGAGTTACAGAAAACAACCACAAAAGAGACGTTTTTAAGATAAGTATCACTTTCGATTTTATTAAAAGATCAGGGTACACAGATCCCCAAACAGTTTTAGAAAAATAATTCTCAATAAGTCACAACATGACTCGATTTATCAAAAATCCTCTTATCGAATGTGAATTGTTCACCGAGTCCAAATCCTTGATATCCACGCATCATTCCCCTCCAAGCAAGCACAAGCATAATCACCTGGGATAAACATGCTATAAACGTCAACAAAAGTTGAGTGAATTCATAGAGTTTATAATTAAAAGCGGAGCACAAGCCTAGTAGCAAAATCTTGTAAGCATATAGCAAAACTTTTCGATCCATTATCGCATTGAGCTCGTGACACCGACACCTTGACACAACATATATCTTTTCATATGCTCACATATTTGCCCCGAAATAAGGTATCATTGCCACATACCTACTCGTCTCCATACAAAATGTCCATTTGACAGGGTGTTCACCGTAGGATCCATACCCCAGACGGGGTTGTCAAACCCAATGGATCTATTTAATGTACAAGCGTCTTACCACAAAGGCGTAAGTTAACGGTTCACGATATTAGGGACTTTAGCAATAGCGACTCATGCAGATAATTACCAAAAATAGTTCCAGCTTACAGTAAAAGAAAATCACTTGTGTTCACCTTTTCAAAACAAGTATGTAACCCCCTCGCGGGTTTATAAAACATTCTAAACATTTAATAGCGAGGCTATGAACTCGCCTTGATTTTGAAGACAAAGATCAACAATGCACAATCACGGAATATCAACAAACAAATAGCTCAACCACGACCTAGAATCATGTCGTGCAATTAGAGAAATACTAGAGTACCATCGACTCGTACGATCGTCGCAACATATATATACTTATATATATAAAGTAACATGCTATGGGATCCATACCTACGCCCGTAATCCTTATCTATTAAATGATAGAATCTAAGATTTCCATTCTTAACTAAGTTGCGTTACTCTTTTGAAAACTTTCTATTTTTAGAAAATTACTATTTTTGGAAAGTTACCGTTTTTTGAAAGTCCGGTTGTATTAATACCAAAAATATTTCCTTCTTTCATCAATCTCCAATACACCAATGCCTAACTATTTAATTACAACCCTGATGTTACATTTCGTATATATATATATATATATATATATATAGGCTCCGGTTCCGTTGAGAAGGTTTTTATTTTGAGAAGATTGAGAAATCTA
>BQNB010079340.1:0-30272 GCA_026074375.1 Tanacetum coccineum | reverse complement strand
ACGCTTACAATTAGACAACGAGCTATGCTATTCTAGATTATACACGGGGTGACCGAGTCTTTTTCATAATCCTAACAGCTTCATTATTGTATATAAGGGTAATACGACACTTGAGAATATTTTACAGAATATGAATATTGTTGATTTGGTAGGCAATGATGATAAATCTATAATAATGTCGTTGTGTGAGAAAAAAGTATGAATTTTGAGATTAACCGTATCTTGGTGGGGCATCAATATTTATGCAGTTATGAAGAGTGTTCCGTATTTCTTCCAATGCATTAGAGCAGATCTGAGTCTTTACTTATCTATTGGTATATGTGCTTTCAGAACGTAATCGTTTGTTTTGCTATTCTATAAATGGGTAATAAATGTTTGGTTGGTGTTTTGAATATCAAAGATGTAAATTTGTTTGGTATTTAAACACCGTTGAATGTGTCAGCAATGACAATATGTCTTTAATTGATTAAGTGTCTAAAGGAAATCGTTCAAATTTTAAGAATAACCGTATCTTGGCAGGGCATCTATGTTAATGCAGTCATGGCAGGTCTTTCATGTTTGTTACGAGGTTTTCTTACATATCTGAACTGTTAATACAAATATTCCCGCAAAAACGATATTTATATTTAATGATCTTCATGTTTTGATAATAACAAATATAATGTCATACTACGTAAAAGTTTATGTAAACAAGTTATTTAGTCGAAAGTTTACTTGACGACGACAAATCACTTAAGGTATGAATATGGCATTATTAAACATAGTTAATGATCAAAGAAAAATATTATCATTTGCATAAACCCTTTCTAATCAAATGATTTAAGTTAACACATGATTAATTATAAGCTAGTTATATTAATCATGTAAGACAAAATAAGATTAACCATAAGTGGAAACAATCTTTCCAAATCTTTTTAAATCTTCCCAAATCTAGAAAATCTTTCCTTATTGGTGATAAAAAATATTTTGTTCTAGAAGACTCTAATAAACTAGTTTTAATAAGTACAAAACAATATTTTGTTATAGATTTGGGGTTAATCATAAAATGACAAATAGTTGTCCCAGCGCCACCAACAGATCCACCAAATACATAGGACGGATCCAGCAATAGGTGGATTCGTGGGTCGCACGGCATAGTTGTTTGGGACAGCATTTGAATTTTAAAAGTTTGCCTATAAATAGCAACCTTAAGCTTTCATTTTAAGTAACTCTTGACAAATATTTTTCACATACATCTTTTATCTTTTATATTCTTTGATCATTATACTTGTTACATAATCCATTACAAGTGATCAACTCATTCTACTCTTTAGTGAAGAACACTCAAGAAGACGTCAAGCTTCAAGTGTTAATAGTTTAGTTGTGTCATCACGTTTGTGATAATTATTCATCTTGTATATCTTGTGTTGTGTGTTTTGTGTATCATATGTTTCTGATAGGTTAGTATTTAGGCCTTAAAATACATAGTGTGTTAGATTGGTTCTATCTCGAAGTAGAACTCGGTAGTTAGCTTAGTACTGGAAAAAGTGTAAGCGACATGTACGGTTTTCTCCGCCTAAAGGGAGCTTGTTGACATAGTGAAGATAACTCTCAAGTTGGGTACTTGGGGAGTGGAGTAGGGCAAAGAGGAGCTTCGTAGCCGAACCACTATAAATCTTTGTGTCATCGGTTTGATCTTTCTTATCTTTACTTGTTTATATTTCGTAGATTACTTATTTACTTATTGCATCGCTATTATATACACTTGTGTATATCTCTTGAGTTCACATGAGTCGATAATCTAAGTTTTAATTTAAAACGGTAAAAACTATTCAACCCCCCTTATAGTTTCCACAATTGGTATCAGAAGCCAAGGTCACCCAAGATCTTTAACGTATATTGTACATTAAAGTTTGAACCGATCTATTGATTCGGATAAATATCTAGAAGGGCAATCTATGAAAAGACCACCTCTTTTTGAAAGTGATCATTTTATATATTGGAAAAATAGATTTGAAACTTATGTGAAAGCAAAAAATTTAGATCTTTGGCATATTATCTTGAGTGGTGATTTTCAACCGGTTGCTAGAAAAAAGAAACCCAAATTTTAGAAATAGTTCCTTTTGAACAACAAGATGATGATCTTAAAAAGAAACTTGCTAAAAATAATGAAGCTAAAATAGTTTTTTATAATGCTTTACCTAAAAAGGAATACGAAAGAATTTTTATGTGTAAAACTTCTAAAGATATTTGGCAATCGTTGTTAATCACACATCAAGGTAATAGCCAAGTAAAGGATAATAAAATTGATCTTCTTGTTCAACAATATGAACAATTTACTATCTTTGAAGAAGAATCTATTGATAGCGGTTTTGCTAGATTTAACACTATTATTACTAGTCTTAAAGCTCTTGATGAAGGTTTCTCTAGCAAGAACTATGTTAGGAAGTTTCTTAGGGCTCTACATCCTAAATGGAGAGCAAAGGTCTCGGCAATTAAAGAATCTAAAGATTTGTCATCACTAGCTCTAGACGAGCTTATCGGCAATCTAAAAGTACATGAAGTAGTCATGGAAAAAGATTCTGAAATTTATAGAGGCAAAAAGGAAAGAATTAAGTCCATCGCCTTGAAAGCTAAGAAAGAGTCTAGTGATGATGAAACTTCGACATCCGGAAGCGATGACGAAGAATATGCTATGGCCGTAAGGAACTTTAAAAAGTTCTTTAGAAGAAAGGGTAAATTTGTTAGGCAACCAAGAGAAGAAAAGAAGTCATTCCGATAAAGGGATGAGAAGAAAGGAAAGAGTGACCGAAAATGTTTTAGATGCGGCGATCCAAATTATCTCATTGGCGATTGTCCAAAACCATCTCGTAACAAAGATCAAAAGGCCTTCATTGGAGGTTCTTGGAGTGATAGCGAAAATGACGCCGAAGACAAAACTAACGATGAAACTTGTCTCATGGCTCAATCGTCAAATGAGGTAACTCTTAACTCTTCTTATTATAGTGATAACGCATCTTCTCTTGATAATGATAGTATGCAAATAGAATACGATAGCTTATGTGAAATTAGCTTAAAAATCATTAACAATAATAAAATTTTGAAAACTAAAAGAGATCTTTTAGAAAAAAAAATTAGAATTGTATAACACCCCCATTTTGACAAATATAGCAGCGGAAGCTAATCTGGGGTATTACTTCATAGTACAACAGTCATAATCATAGAAAATGACTCGTAAAGAGACGTTTTTGGAAAATTTAGTTATCATTAATTTATTCATCAGAGTTTTACAAAAAGAGAGGTCCCAAAATCTAGAAACATAAAGTTTGAATGATAACAGTTTAACCATCTTCAAGTCCGTGCCACTCCGTGCCATAAGTTGCTCAATTACCTGAGATAAACATGCTAAAAAGATCAACACAAAGGTTGAGTGAAATTCATAGGTTTATGATAAACAGTTTGAATACAAGTCATAGTGGGTTACGTTGTTATACACCCATAATAGTAATAATTGCAATGTAGATACAATTATCATAGAAAACAGTATTATTGCCCTAAGCTCATGACACCGAAGCCTTGAGATAATCAATAATCACAAGTAGTTGCCCCAACGGGTGCCTTTGCCAAACACCCGCATAGATATTCAAATGAAGTGCGTTTGGTTACCAAAAGTACAGGTATACCAACGGGGGAGTTCAGTCCCAAATAGATCTATTCACAGCATTCGCGCTTACTCCGAAGAGTAATTAACGGTTCATGATAGTGGGGTCTTAATGGCAAAAGTAGGGACTTAGGCAATAATGCATCAGGATAGCATACAGTTGGAAAAACACTTGTATTCATGGTTTATAGCATGTATCCCCCTCGCGGGTTTATGAAATATTTCAAAGATTTAAAATGCGAGGCTATGAACTCACCTTAACAGGGAAATCTGATTGATGGCAAAAGTATATCAAATGAAAGTAACGGCCTCGTCACGCAACCTGGGGTAATATGTCAAGTCTTAGTTTGATTGTTTATGTTTCAAAACTTCATGAAGTTTAACATACATATTACTTTGATTTATTAATTTATGGAAATATTGTATCACTGTTCGGGCTATCATAATTCAGAGGTCATGTAGTAAACGTTTGAGGAGCCAGGACACTTTAAATCGTAAATCCAGCAAACTCGTCAAACGTTTACCCATGTTGAAACCCCTCACATGAAGCTCCCTAGTAACGTGATACGTTATAGTTTTAAGTTTTCTTCAAAAGCTAGTCGATGATAAATTACGTATTTTTTTAACAGTTACTTGTTTATAATGAATCGACAGTTGATTAATAAACGTTAAATGGGTCGGGTTTTAATAATATCTAGTCTTATCTTATTTTATTTATTGTTTTTTTATTTTTTATATATAAATATTATTATGTTTTATATTGTTATGTATGCAAAAATTGGCAATTATATACCCTTGAGTTTTTGTTCGTTTACAGTGTTTGTATTTTTTATTTTAAGTTTTGTGTATTTAAACCTTTAACTTTAAAACTTGGAAAAACAGCCCCTTGTAGTTATAAATTTAGGATAATGACATTTTTAGCCCCCCTAGTTATAAATTTCAGAAAGTGACGATATATACCCCTTTGCATGAAAACATTTCCAAATCAAGTCCAAAATCCATAATATTGATATTTTTGATTTAGAAATCAATTTTTACAGGTTATAGCTTATTAGAATAATCAAAAATAAGATGTTTTAACGTAACAAAGTTTAGTAAAAGGGGAACTTCGTTAGCTTGAAATACTAAAAAGGGTCATTTTTAGGGTTTTAACAAAACGCATGGAGTTTGAGGATTCAAGGTTTCACTCAAGGGTTAACTATAGTGATCTTTGGGAGTCTTATGAATCATTCTAATAGTAAATACATGCAAATCTAACATGTTAGAAAACTTACTAGAATGAAAACCAATCGAATAGGGCTGTTTGGTTGTATATCTTCTCAGGCTAGGAAACAAGCTTACAAGGCCCCCCAGTTCTTGGTTCTTGGGTTCAAGGGGACTCTTATGGATTCTATATACTTTTCTAGTACCAGTTGAGCAAGGTTTTGAGGTGGAAACAAGTTTTTGAGATGAATGAAGTGTGTGTGTTTCTGTTCGCCTATTTATAGGCTCGAATGGGCTTGGTGCCCAAGTTTGGGGTTTTGATTAGTGTCAAGGCTATCTTAGGTGATTCATGGAAGCTATAGTGATGAGTATTACAAGCTAGGAGAGTAGGATTGAATGGTGGAAAGCCATGGAGGGAGCTAGAGGTGTGACGAGTTGTGGCTACAACTTGGAGGGCAAGTTGGTGATTGATGAGTGTCTGATCTACACCTTTAAAAATTATATAATATATAAATACTGATCCTCCACAAACATTTCACTAGCTTCTTAACTTTATATTAGCGTGTACTTATATAGAATATAGCTATATACTATTAACGATAATAGTGAGTAGAATGTAAATATGGAAGTAGTGATAATAGTCCCGATATGTAATGAATCTCTCCACTACCCACACTAATATACCCCCACTATCATCGTCTCCCTCCCACATATGACACACCCCGCCGCGCTCGTATCGTCGTCAATACGGCCCGGTCGTTCCCTTCCACACCACATCCACGAGCGCTAATTAGACTATACATTTGCAAACGTCGAGAGTCGTTTTGAGAATCGATGCTTGAATGGGACAAGATTAATATATGCATTCTAAAATACGATGGAAAATTAGGCCAAAAAAAAAAATCAAAACTTAAAAAACACTTTAAGGGAGAAGACAAAAATTTTAACTAAATTACGCAAAACGGGATACAAAATGGACCTAAAACCTAATTTAACAAATATTAAAATGTCCCTACAATGTATTCTTTGTGGTTTTGATAAGTTTTTAATTAACTAAAAAGCTAAAATAAAGAAACACTTAGACCAAAAAAACGAGAAAGATTTGAGCTTGGAAAACCTAAAAACTCCAGTGAACGGGTTTCATTCATGTTATTAAAAAACGGTAATTTTGTAATTTTAACCCTTCTTCGAGGCAAATCTAAGTTCTATGTTCTATATGTTTAAAAAGATAATTTCTAAAAAAAGAATTATATTTTTTTTTGACTTTTTATATTTTTTTATGACATTAAAACGGATTTAAGGAAAATTAATTAAATAACTTACTAAAACGTTTTATAAAAAAAATCTGAAAATTTTGCTTAAACTATGACAATCCTAGAAAATAAGTAGCCAGGCAAAAAGCTTATCAATTTAAGTGTTTTAAATATCAAAACGTTCTTATAAAGCTTAATGGGCCAAAATGTGGATATAGGATAATACATGCAAAATAGACGGATGAGCTATTGTTGCTACATTGGTTGAGGTGTTGGGTTTAAAACGCGTGGTTGATGTTGGTAGAGGTCCCGGGTTAAGACGTCATTGCTCACCAGGGGCTCCCACTATCCCAAGTGTTTTTATTTTTGCCCATTTTTTTTACAACTTTTGAGAATACTTAAAAATAAGCACTTTTTACAAAGACACCTTTTTTATAAACCACGAATAAGCTTTAGAATAAGCTAAAAAGGGTGACAGTTTGCTTATATACTGAAAAGGATTTATAATGGTCTAATCTGTTATCTTTTATGAGTAAACTGAAAAATCTCCAGTGGTTTGTTGTGTGTGGCACTAATCATCACTAGCCACGGATAATATTTACACTAATAATCCCTAAGTGGTGAATCGTTTCAACAAAAATCATCCCTAAAGGGATGATCTTTGCAAAACTTTTTCTTAAACTTTTTGCAAAAATCATCCCCAAAAGGATGATTTTTGCCGGACATTTGCCACTCATGGATGATTAGTGCCAATAGTATACGCTAAGGATGATTAGTGCCCCAAACTACAAACCACAGGGATGATTTTTGCAGTTTACTCATATTTTAATGATCATTAAGTATTATGAAAAAGAATAGTAGAGAGGGCATATATACAGATACCTAACTACCCCTAATAAGCATAAATGATCAAAAATAAGCAACTATATTAAGCTAAAGAAGGCAGAATACTTAAAAAGCTAAAACACTTAAGAATTTTTAAGCTAAATAGCAAATAAGCTCAAATAAGCTCTACTCTAAAGGAAATAAGCTAACATTGACTTAAACTAACCTAATAAGCTAAATTAAACCTAAATAAGCTAGGAAAATAAGCAGATAAGCACAAATAAGCCAAATAGCACTTAAGCTAAAAACTGCATACAAACAGCAAGGGGTGCACTTTTGAGCTTAAAAATAAGCTCAAAGATGGAACCTTATGGCTTATATAGTTATACCACTGAAAAGCTCTAACAATAAGCTACAATAATCATTAATCAAAAAGGAGTTTGAAACACAAATAAGCCCTTAAAAAGCTTAATGAAAAGGTTGTTTGTTCATTTCTCAACACTTGGAAAATTTTCACAATCTTGACAAATCACTACTTTTGAGCTTATAAATAAGCAAACAATCAGAACATTATGAACTTAAGACCTACAAACAGATTGAGATTTGACTACATAGAACACATAACAACAATCAAAAAGCATTTTGAAACACTGAATAAGCCACAATGATCAAAAGAAAAAGCAATTTCTCAAAAAAAAAATTAAAAACTTACCACTTTTTGACAGGTTTGGCAAAAACTCAAAACAAACTTGCAGGTCTTATGGACTTTGTTTTAGCACTCAAACAAACACATAAACATCAAAATCTCACAAAAATCACAAGTCTAATCAAATAAGCTTATATAATACTTTATGTCTCAGATTCAAACCTAAACATCTTTGTTATAACCATTGATTTTGATAATTTTCACTTAAGAATCTTAAACAAAATGACTTTTTTGACTAATCTTTAATAATTCTAAACTGACTCAAAAGCACAAGCAAGATTTCACTATTTTGACCCATTAAAATGGTAAAAACCAAACACCTTTAAAAATAGTTTAGTACTATTATACTTGATAAAAGCCATTTTAGATTAAAATCTTCAAAAGGACAGATGTTTAAAAGCTTTATAACAAACTTAATGAACCAATATAAGCAATCAAATAAGCCAGAATAATAAGCTAAGACACTATGCTACTATTTTTGGTTTTTTTAACTGTTTTATAGCAAAAGCTTACAAAATGAAATTTAAACTAAGAATTGAACTAAATAAGCACTAATCAACAATTATAAGCACTAATAAGCTATTTTAAACAAATATAAGCAGGAATAGTAGGATTTAAGCTAAAATCTCAAGTTTAAAGATATAAAATATAAAATTGATGAATTACAATACCTATTGGCTCAAACAATGGCTTATAAATTGATAAATGAGCTAATCAAAAGCTCTTAAAAGGGGCCTTATTTTCCTTTAAAAAAAAGTTTTTTTAATAAGCTGGTGGGGTCCTGGAAGCCCATCCAGATCTGGCTTCCCTTCCATTATAAGCTGTGGTAAATTTGGGGTGAAATTTGAGTGTAAATATGCTCAGTTAAGCTTTGAGAGCTTAAATGAGTATATGGCTAGCTTGAGTAGTGAACTAAGACAGCTTATGAAGAACTTATTGAGATTTATCAAACCATATTGCTTATTATTGCACATTAAGTAAAAACAGGATTGAACAAGATTAAAAGTGAAGTGTAAACTTTTATTAATTAAAACAGATTACAAAGCTTTTTAAATGAAAATTACAAAGACCTAAATGACAATAAGCTAGAAAATTACAATAAGCTAAAAGCTAATTTTACACTACTCCTAAATTAAGCTAGATATCCATGTGAGTGAGGAAGGTCCTGTATTTATAGGCTTGAGAGAAGGATCTAGAACTCTGCAAACGCTCCTCCTTGATCTCTAAATCTTGGCCCTTCAATTCTTGTAATCATTTGATGCTCTTTCTTATCCGTTGGATCAAAGTGTGAGCACACAGATGGCCAGCGTGGCATTCCGTGTGTCAGAGGCTTTGTGCTTCTTTTACCAAGGATTTAGTGCAAAATTCCATCAAAGGTGTGTTTGTTTGCTTCCAACGTGTCATTCCCTTTGTGTAAACGGACCAATAGAAGCTTTTGAGGACGTTTCCTTTTGCTGACATGTAGCATAGCACTCGAATCTTATAGCCACGTCATTAATTGAGATTTACCCTTTGTTTTAGCAGGGTAATTTATGAGAACGATGATGAACAGTAAAAACGGGTTTTCCTGCGCCTTTTCTTTCCTTTTTATAACTGAGTGGGTTTGACTTGGGCCTGGTGTAAAGGATTGGGCCACGGGTGAGATGGTTTATAATTATAAGAGATAACGACCGTTATCTCTTTAACAAAAAGGAGATAACGGTGTTAGGGTTTAGGGACTTTTGATGAAATTGTTTTAACATTAAGGGCTCATTTGGGATTTTGAGGGTTTTGTCTTTTTGTGGGTTGACCAAGGGTTGACTTTTGAAGACCTTTTGCTAGAAACTTCCTCGGCTTCTTGTGCACTCTATCGTATCCCGTGTCCGTGTTTGTCCGGTTTTGACCATTTTATTGTGATATTTGCAAAATCCGTACCTACACATTTACAAACAAAATACACAAATACAAGCATATTTTTGCACATTTTTATCATTTAAAGGTCATTTTGATATATAAAAGATATGTGATTTCGCACATATCAAAATTCCCCAAACTAAGTGATTGTCGGGTCCTAGCATCTTTTTATTGCTCTAAAAACCAAAATACCTCTAAACTTCCCCAACTAAATCTTTGAAAAAGTAGTAAAGACTTTTGTGGGGAGAGATAAGAAATCACAAGCTTTAAACACCCCCAGTTTGTCTCATTTCTTCAAAACTTTTTCCATTTTTATGATTTTTTTAAATTAATTACCTAGAATATTCTGACTTTCGTTATTTCCATAACCGTTAGGGATCATAGAACAAGATGCATTTCGATCCGAGAATGCCCTTTAAAATGGATAAATTCATCATACCCGACTTTTCAATATCAAAACCAAGTTTAAAAGAAATCATTGTTAATATCAGTAAAGATGCTAACATACTCATCATTTGTAATTTATGAATTTTCACTCACCGACAATTATCTATAATCTTAGGTAAAATGCGCTATTTTGAATTTCAACCATGGATTAACGATTTTGAAAAAATTACTATGCTCATATTACCACCCGAGAATAATGAGTTTGAAGGCGAGTCATCCCATGTAGCGAATTTGTTTCTCGGCACAGCCTAACATTGCGGCTAAGTTGACCAGGCTTTTTGAATCACCCCCAGAGACTTAGTATCGGGAACTCACGGACCTTAGGTTTCAAAAACTCTCAGGTTTCCCGTATATACATAGCTTTAAAAATAGAATAGTCAAAGTTCAAAAGCATATTTAAATTTAACAAAAAGAAATCTATTTATTAATTCAAACTTAATATTAAACATAACATTTATGCAATTGTAACCCTTGACCTTTTAGAAGGCTGCAACATCGGTTGTGAGCCGGCAAGATGCAGCAAACTTTTATCAGTCTCGGATTTTTATTCTTACTATGGGCTTTCTTTAGAAGACTACCACATCGGTTGTGAGCCGGCAAGAGGTAGTAAACTTTTATCAGCCCACAGTTGATATTATTATTATATTTTTATTTTTTTTCATCATTTCATCATCAATTTTTTTAATATTACTTTATATAGAGAAGACTTCTTTTTGAAAAATTCAAGTATAAGTTTGAACTAAGACTAAAATTTTTGCTATACTCTACATAAAAATTGTTGATTTAAGTTTAATCTCCAAAAATAGCACGTATTTTAGTCCGGTTAGAAGCTTATGGGAGAAAAAGCCACAAATTACATACATGAGCTCTTAAGATTTCCAAATAATCCTTGCTTAGCATCCTACTCATACTTAACTCTATCATTTTTCGTTCTTCGCGAAAATCCGCGAACGCTTAGCCTAAAAGTTAAGGAACAAGCTAGAGCTCAACACGCTTGATCGGGTCAAAATTTATTCTTTTCTACAAGTAGGAAAGTCAAAATTAATGACAAACAAATTTTTAAATTTTTGTGGGGGAAAAACGGAGGGGGGTACGTGAGAACAACGGCTGCAGGCATAATCAAATCGATAGATCCCCCCCATACTAGAATTAAACATTGTCCTCAATGTTTTAAGAAGGGTCTCTACGTAAATCCTAAGCCGTTTATTAAGTATGCTTAAAGATAAACGTTAGTCGATAAGATTAGGATATTGGATTTCCCCAAACTAATGGCAAGCAAAGGCTAGGAAGCTCGAGTGGACCGGGACAAAACACCGAACACGAGAGTCTTCAGAAAATTTTGGGTCAATCCTACAAAAAATCACAAGCACAAACAACAAGAAATGGAAGAGTACAAGCCTCCTCACATCACAATAGAAATAAGAAAGAAGATAGAAGGATAAGCATGGGGTTTTGGCTGCCTAACACCGAATGCGCTTGTTAGGGTCAATAAGCTTGTACCCAATCCCGTATTTATTTATCTTGGGGAAGGTTGTGAGATCCGGGACAACCAATTGTGGTACGTCCCCTCCAAAGTAGTGCTTAATTCGATGACCGTTCACCTTGAAATTTGGCCCGGAGTTTTGAGATAACTCAACGGTGCCATATGGAAAGACTTGGGTAATGGTGAACGGTCCGGACCAACGGGATTTTAATTTGCCTGAGAACATCTTCAATCGAGAGTTAAAAAGGAGGACTTGATCACCGACGTTGAAAACGCGGTTTTTGATCTTTGAGTCATGGATCCTCTTTGTTTTCTCTTTATAGATCAAAGAGTTCTCATAGGCATGATCACGAAGTTCATTTTTAGTTAATTCGTAGTTGAACTTTACGAGATTTACCTGCGGTCTCAAGGTCAAAGTTTGCATGCTTTAAGGCCTAGTAGGCTTTGTGCTCGAGCTCGATCGGTAGATGACATGCCTTTCCGTACACGAGCTTGTATGGGGTACACCCGATGGGTGTTTTGTAAGCTGTACGGAAGGCCCAAAGTGCATCATCTAGTTTGTCCGGGCACCTAGATGGCTCGATTCTCGCCTAACGGTGCTTTCAAAGAATTCTTTCAGGCCACGATGGATTCCTGTAACTTGCGCCACTTGTTTGTGGATGATAGCGTGGAGAGACGGTGAGTAACTCCGTATTTAAGCATGACCTTTGCAAATTGGTCATTGCAAAAATAGGTTCTGCGATCACTTATGTATACCGAGGTGGCACCGAAATCAGGCAGAAGAGAGATTTAAGAAATTTGCAAACAACTCGGGCGTCGTTGGTGGGGAGCGCTTTCGCTTCAACCCATTTTGATAAATAGTCGACGGCCACGAGTATATATTTGTTTCCCTGGGAATCTGGGAACGACCCCATGAAATCTATGCCCCACACGTTAAAGATTTCGCAAACTTGGATTGGATTTTTGAGGCATTTCATCATTCGATGCGAAATTTTGCTTGACGCTCAGCACGTAGTCGCAATTTTTAAACCAAATCTGTGGCATCTTTATATAATTAGTTGGGCCCAGAATGAAACCGGCTCAAAGGGACCTTTTTGGCGGTGAGATTTGCACCATGATGTCCCCCCGTGGGTCCATTGTGGCAAGCTTCGAGGATGTCGAGAGCTTCTTTGCCGTGTACACACAGCCGGATCACTTGATCCGCACATATTTTGAACAAAGAAGGTGGTCACGTCCCAAACGTAGTATTTAAAAAAATCTTGAAAAAACTTGTTTTTCTACTGGGACGACATCCCTTTAACAATGAAATTCCCCGCGTGGTAATTTGCATAATCGGCAAACCACGGGGTACTTGAGTCACCACGAAAAGTCACCATATTGAGTGTCTTGAGAGGAAACTTTCTCAATTTACCTCTTTGGGTCGTGCACATTTTTCTTTATCGGATTTCTTTAATCGGGAAAGATGATCGGCCACGAGATTCTCATCTCCTTTTGTGTCAATTACTTTGAATGTGAACTCTTGAAGGAGGAGAACCCACCGGAGCAATCACGCCTTGGAATCTTTCTTAGCAAAGAGATATTTTAGGACGGAGTGATCCGTATACACTATGCTCTTGTTCAAGATGAGGTATGATCGGAATTTTTCGAAGGCATACACCACGACTAACATTTCTTTCTCCGTCAAGGTGTAATGTGATTCCGCCTCGTTCATTGTTTTGCTAGCATAGTGTATAGGACTAAAGTGTTTTTCATGACATTGCCCCAAGACTGTACGTATGGCAAAGTCTCTTGCATCGCATATAAGCTCAAATGGCAAATCCCAGTCTGGGGCAATCAAATTTGGAGCTTCGGTAAGTTTTTTCTTTAACGTTTAAAAAGCTTGAATACAATCATCGGAGAAAATGAACGGAGTATTTTTCTCAAGTAGATGAGTCATCGGTCGGGAAATTTTGGAAAAATTCTTAATGAACCGTCGGTAAAAACCGGCATGACCGAGAAAACTCCGAACACCCATAACGGTGGTGGGATGAGGTAACTTAGCAATCACATTGATTTTGGCTTTATCAACCTCAATCCCTTTTTTGGAAATCTTATGGCCAAGGACAATTCCTTCCTTAACCATAAAATGACTCTTTTCCTAATTTAGACAAAGATTTATGTCTTCACACCTTTGAAGCATCTTGTCTACATGAGATAGGCAATTTTCGAATGGAATTCCACCAAAGGATCGAAAAGTCGTCCTATGAAGACTTTCCATCGTTTTTCGATCATATCATGTAAGATAGCTATCATACACTCTGGGAACGTGCCCGGTTGCATATGCATAAACCAAAAGCATGCGACGATGGCGAACATTTCCTTAAGGACATGTGACTGTGGTTCTTTCTTGATATGAGGGTTGATGGGAATGGAAAAGTAACCCGAGAAAAACCATCCAGAGAAATCAGTAGTACTCGTTTCCTTTTGGTTAATCTCTCAAGCATTTGATAATCGGTTAGTGGGATAGTTGTCTTTACGGTGGCTTCAATTTTAACTTTCGGTAGTCAATGAATACACGCCATCCATAACCATTCGGTCGGAATAATCATTTTTCATCATTTTCAAACAACGGTAAAGCCACCTTTTTCAGGTGGGCAATGTACGGTAGGCTTACCCATGACTATCCGAGGATCGGGTAAATTTATCCGGCGTTCAAGAAGTTTTTACAACCTCCTTTTTGATGACATTCGTGGATCTTGGATTCACTCCGTCTTTGGTGTTGAACCGACAGTTTGTAGTCCTTTCCTATAGAATTTGTGGGTACAAATTCCGAGTTAATTCCTTGACGTCGGAGATTTTCCAAGCGTTGGCTCGCTTGTGTGACTTTCAAACCTTTTATGAGAGCGGCTTTTTTTTTTTTTTTTTTCTTGACACTCAATTCTTTTGCAATTTGACTGGCAACTTGTTGTGCCTTCCAAAAATGCATAATTTGAGATAAGAGGGAAGTCCTGTGAGTTTGGAACTTCGGGAGGTTCTCAATTCGAAGATTTATCAATTTAGTTTCACAAATTTTTAGTTTCTTTTCGAATTTCAGGCAAAATATTTCCTTGATTGGTGTGGAGGTGATGGTCATCATGAGAAATGAGTCAGATGAAGAATATCCCCTTCGGGTCTTAGTATGTGTCATCAACTTTCGGTGAAGTTGGTCATCTTCAAGGAGCGAGAAAGAATCGAACCTTCCTCATGAAGAAAATCACATTCCCGGAAGGGAGTGAGAGTCAGGAGAAGAGGTTGAGACGATCGTGGTCTTAGTAAGGTTGGGATTGCGCCACTCGCGATTAATCGGAGAACCGAAGAACTTCTTGTAGAATATTCATCACAAGCCATTTTCAATAACATCGTTTCGGTTCGCCGTCATATATCGTAAGTAGAGGAGTATCTCTAGTTTGGTCAAGATTGAAGGTTACGGCTTCTTTTCCAACACGAAGAGTTAATTTCCTTTGTACAATTCAATCAATGATCTTTCCGGTCTTTAAGAAGGATTCTACCGAGAGAAATAGGGGTACCAGGGATCTGCATCAAAGTATCTCGGATAACAAAGTCAGCCGAGAATTTGAACTTTCCTATTTTAGGTCGACATCTTCGGCGGATTACCGGATCGGTTGGTAATCGAACGGTCTGAAGTTCAAGAGAGGAATTCAAGTAGGAGTGTGCTAAGGAGAGAAAGTTTTTTCCCAACAGGATAATGGCATGTGATTTATGCTAGCGCAAGATCGGCCAAGGTAGCAACTCTTCCATTCCGGTGAAATAACCACGGTTATTAGATATTTGTCGGGGTCATCCAAGTTTTTGGGTTAAATTTGTTGAGGTTAACTGGCCGAACAATGATCATTCTATGGGAGTTCTAGCCATCTCACTTAATTTTTCTTTGTTTCCAATTAAAGCTTTAAGAGTTGAGGCAATTTTGGCATAAGAATCAAAGCATCCGTTGAGGCTAATTTGAAAACTCAAATCTTTATAAAATTTCGTAGGAATTTCTCAACGTGGTCGTTAAACTTTTTCACGGCCGCCTTCATCATAACGTCTTGAAGGATATGAATTGACGGTTTCAAGTTAGGCATCGGCAACACTTAAGGCAGCAAACAAAGGGTCTCATTAATTTAGTACTTGAGATTTGAACTTGGGACATCCGAGATGGTTGAACGTCTTTGGTACTTCCGTTATTAGTAGGAAGCACCGTGTCCTTTGTCACCTCGGTTTCACGTTTCACTACTTTAGGAGGTCGAAGAAAGAAGTAGTAGGAATCTGGGTCATTGATATGCAAACACCACTCGGGTGGTATTACCCTTAAACGTAGTATACCTTTCGGAGTTAATAATGGTATTACTGGGAGTGTCCCTAAAATGAAGTAGAAGAGGTAATTGGAATTCACAAAACTTGGGTAAGCTTGTTTGTTAATTAGTCTTTGATTTTGCAAATTTTGGTTTTGGTCTTGCATGTTCCTCATCACTGCATCATTCGCTTTGACGTAGCTTTCAAAAATCGTTCTTTGTTCACACCTTGTGTTTGCGGGTGCTGGAGCTTGGTTCAGTTGAGCTTGGTGAACAGCGGGGTTTTTTGTTTTAATCAGTTGGTCGATTTATTTTGCGGCAGTGGTTGTAATTATTTCTCGATTGTTGTAAGCCTATATTCAAAAAACAACTAGAAAGTTGAGAGGGGGGGGGGGTGGAGGGTGTTTTGGGTCCGTGGGGGGGGGGGGGGAGACGGGGCAAACCACACAACAACCCCCCAAAACATGTTTTTTTTTGTGGTGTTTGTTTGATTTTTCAGTTCCCCTTATTTTTTTATGTGTTGTTATTTATAACCTTTTATGTAACGGTTTTGGTTTATTTCTTGCCTTTGTTGTAGGGAGGAAAAACGGGAGGTCGATGTGTAGCAATCGGGGATCGGGTTTCCTGTTATTTCCTTGATTGAAATTAGCTGCTGCTGCTTGGGAAACAAATTCTTGAATATTGTCAAGATAAAAGATGCCATCGGTGGCGGTACAATTTCAGTAAGAATGAGCACCACCACAAGTAACACAACTTTCCTCGACCGCTTTGACAAGAGTGGGTACTTGGTTTTGATTTTTCTTGTCGAGAAGTAAAGCTTTCACCATATCTTTCAGTTCGACAACATCAGGAGAGATACCGGGGTAGAAGAGCTCGAACTCACTTTGGCAACAACCGGTTTGTTACGTGAATTACGAACTTTGGATTTGCTTTCAATGATTCTTAGGTAATCATGGGGCATTTTATCCAAAAAGTTACCACCCGCGGCGGAATTCAACGAATCTTGATCATTAGAGTTTAAAGCATTATAAAGTTTCGAGTTAATGTAACTCCAAAAATCCATGATGTGGGCATGCTCGAATAAGATCATTAAATCGGTCCCATGCCTCGTAGAAAGTTTCATCAAATCATTTTTGAAATCTCGTAATTTCATTTCGAAAATTTGTTGTTTTAGAAGTAGGGAAAATTTGTTGATGAATTTCAAAACAAGATCATCCCAAGTGAGAATCGATCGAGGGGGTTCTTTTTCAAGCCAAATCCGGGTTGCACCCTCAAGAGAAAATGGGAAAATCATAAGCTTTACCGACGTACTCGGGACGTTCAGGAACTTCATCATAGAAGTGATCTTGTTTAAATAACAGATGTGAGCATGAGGGTCTTCCTTGTCATGTCCAAAGAATTGTTTGTTTTGAACGAGGGTAAGCAAACCGTGCTTAAGCTCAAAGTTGTCCGCGGTGATTTCGGGCACAACGATGGCATCCTCGTAACCCACGGTGGGTGCTTCGAGCAATTGAGCCATAGTACGAGTATCATCCATCGTAACTACGGGAAGAGCTTGATTTTCAATAGGTTCAACAAGATTAAATGGTTCAACAAAAGTCGGATTGACTTGTTGTTGTTGACGGTTAGAATTACGAGATTGAGAACGAGTGCGCATGCACTAAAATTTAAAAAGAAAATTTATACTAATTTTTTTTGGTTTTTTCAACAATGTATTCACAATAAATTTTAAATACGGACAATGAGATAAGACACTTAAACCTAATAATCAACTCGCTTCTCGGTAACTCTTCAAAAGAAAAACGCACAAAGGAGTTTGTTTAACTTTAAAAGGTGAGCCGTACGTCGCGAGAGACACAAAAGGTAAGTTTTTGATTCTTTGGTTCGGGAACTTATTAATGGATAATACTTCAATTGAAAGTATTATTTGTTGGTGTTCTTTTACCAACTTGGTGATTTTTTTTATGGATAATGTTTTTATATTTTTGGTTTTTCTTGTTTTTTTATATTATATATACTAATAAAAGAAAAGAAAATTATTTTTCTATTTTTTTATGAAAATAAACAAAATAACTTCACTCGGAAGGATCTTCAAACACAAATTTTCAAACGGCTTCAACAATCGTAGACAATCCTCCCCGGCAACGGCGCCAAAAACTGATCGATTCTGATTATACCTTTAATAATATATAATATATAAATATAAATATAAGATATACTTATAATATATAATATATAAATATAAGAGGGTAGGAATCAAAAAATCACAATTATAGTAATCCGGGAGTATGATTCCCGGGTCGTTATCCCCAACGAGGAATGCAATTGAAAGTCGAGAGTCGTTTTGAGAATTGATGCTTGAATGGGACAAGATTGATATCGGTTTTCTAAAACTACGAGAAATTTAAGGCAAAAACTTAAAAAACACTTAAGGGAAGACTAATTTTAACTAAAAATGCAAAACGGAAATCTAAAATGGGACCTAAAAACCCTAATTTAACAAAATTACTTCCTACAATGATCTTTTTGGTTTTTATAAGTTTTAATTAACTAAAAAGCTAGAATAAAGAAAACTAGACCAAAAACGAGAAAGATTTGAGCTTGAAAACACTAAAAACGTTAACGGGATTCAATCACGTTCTTTAAAAAATGAAATTTTGCAATTTTAACCCTACGAAAGCAAAATCTAATTTTCCTAGGTTCTAAATGTTAAAAGAAAATTTTCTAAAAAAGAATTATATTTTTTTGACTTTTTTATATTGTTTTATGAATTAAAAACGATTTAAAGGAAAATTAAATATAAAAAATACTAAACGTTTTATAAAAAATCTGAAAAAATTCTGAAAAATTGCTTAAACTATGACAATCCTAAGAAAAATAAGCTAGGCAAAATAGCTTATTAAAATAAGCTGTTAAAAATCAAAACATGCTTATAAGCTTAATGGGCCAAAAAGTGGATATAGGAATAATACATGCAAAATAGGATGGATGAGCTATTGTAGCACAATGGTTGAGTGTGTTGGGTTAAAACGCTTGGTTGATGGTGGTAGAGGTCCCGGGTTCGAGTCTTGCTCACTCGGGGCTTCCTACTATCCCAAGTGTTTTTATTTTTGCTATTTTTTTACAACTTTTGAGAACACTTAAAAATAAGCACTTTTTACAAAGACACCATTTTTATAAACAACGAATAAGCTAAAAAGGGTGACAGTTTGCTTATATACTAAAAGGCTAATATGGCCTATCTGGTAATCTTTTAATGATTAAATAAGCTAATGAAAATGACAAATAAGCTATAACAGATACCTAACTACCCCTAATAAGCATAAATGAATAAAAATAAGCAACTATATTAAGCTAAAGAAGGCAGAATACTTAAAAAGCTAATACACTTTAGAATTTTTAAGCTAAATAGCAAATAAGCTCAAATAAGCTCTACTCTAAAGGAAATAAGCTAACATTGACTTAAACTAACCTAATAAGCTAAATTAAACCTAAATAAGCTAGAAAAATAAGCAGATAAGCACAGATAAGCCAAATAGCACTTAAGCTAAAAACTACATACAAACAGCAAGGGGTGCACTTTTCAGCTTAAAAATAAGCTCAAAGATGGAACCTTATGGATTATATAGTTATACCACTGAAAAGCTCTAACAATAAGCTACAATAATCATTAATCAAAAAGGAGTTTGAAACACAAATAAGCCTTTAAAAAGCTTAATGAAAAAGCTATTTGTTCATTTCTCAACACTTAGAAAATTTTCACAATCTTGAAAAATCACTACTTTTGAGCTTATAAATAAGCAAACAATCAGAACATTATGAACTTAAGACCTACAAACAGATTGAGATTTGACTACATAGGACACATAAAAACAAACAAAAAGCATTTTGAAACAGCGAATAAGCCACAATGATCAAAAGAAAAAGCAATCTCTCAAAAAAATTTAAAAACTTACCACTTTTTTACAGGTTTGGCAAAAGCTCAAAACAAACTTGCAGGTCTTATGGACTTTGTTTTAGCACTCAAACAAACACATAAACATCAAAATCTCACAAAATCACAAGTCTAATCAAATAAGCTTATATAATAAGCTATATGTTCTCAGATTCAAACAACTCTTTGTATAACCAATGATTTTGATATTTTTCACTTAAAAACTTAAACAAAATGACTTTTATGACTACTTTCAACTAATCTAAACCGACTCAAAAGTACAAAGCAAGATTTCACCCATTTTGACCCATTAAACAGGTTAAACCAAACACCCCTTTAAAAAACAGTTTTAGTACTTTTAACTTGATAAAATCTATTTAAGCTGAAACTCTTCAAAGACCAGATGTTAAACAGGTTATAACAAACTTAATGAACCAATATAAGCAATCAAATAAGCCAGAATAATAAGCTAAGACACTATGCTACTATTTTTAGTTTTTTTAACTGTTTTATAGCAAAAGCTTACAAAATGAAATTTAAACTAAGAATTGAACTAAATAAGCGCTAATCAACAATTATAAGCACTAATAAGCTATTTTAAACAACTATAAGCAGGAAATAAGTAGGATTAAGCTAAACCGCAAGTTAAAGCTATAAAATGAAATTGAGGACTTACAACTACCTTTGCTCAAACAAGGCTTATAAAATGCTCAAATGAGCTATCAACAAGCTCCAGCTTATCCTAAGACAAGCTGGTGGGGTCCTGGAAGCCCATCCAGATCTGGCTTCCCTTCCATTATAAGCTGTGATAAATTTGGGGTGAAATTTAAGTGTAAATATGCTTAGTTAAGCTTTGAGAGCTTAAATGAGTATATGGCTAGCTTGAGTAGTGAACTAAGACAGCTTATGAAGAACTTATTGAGATTTATCAAACCATATTGCTTATTATTGCACATTAAGTAAAAATAGGATTGAACAAGATTAAAAGTGAAGTGTAAACTTTTATTAATTAAAACAGACTACAAAGCTTTTTAAATGAAAATTACAAAGACCTAAATGACAATAAGCTAGAAAATTACAATAAGCTAAAAGCTAATTTTACACTACTCCTAAATTAAGCTAGATATCCATGTGAGTGAGGAAGGTCCTGTATTTATAGGCTTGAGAGAAGGATCTAGAACTCTGCAAACGCTCCTCCTTGATCTCTAAATCTTAGCCCTTCAATTCTTGTAATCATTTGATGCTTTTTCTGATCCGTTAGATCAAAGTGTGAGCACACAGATGGCCAGCGTGGCATTCCGTGTGTCAGAGGCTTTGTGCTTCTTTTATTAAGGATTTAGTGCAAAATTCCATCAAAGGTGTGTTTTTTTGCTTCCAACGTGTCATTCCCCTTGTGTAAACGGACCAATAGAAGCTTTTAAGGACGTTTCCTTTTGCTGACATGTA
This sequence comes from Tanacetum coccineum, assembly GCA_026074375.1. Classification (NCBI taxonomy): domain Eukaryota; kingdom Viridiplantae; phylum Streptophyta; class Magnoliopsida; order Asterales; family Asteraceae; genus Tanacetum; species Tanacetum coccineum. The sequence goes on along the minus strand of BQNB010079340.1, from coordinate 9,132 downwards.
GCATAGCACTCGAATCTTATAGCCACGTCATTAATTGAGATTTACCCTTTGTTTTAGCAGGGTAATTTGTGAGAACGATGATGAACAGTAAAAACGGGTTTTCCCGCGCCTTTTCTTTCCTTTTTATAACTGAGTGGGTTTGACTTGGGCCTGGTGTAAAGGATTGGGCCACGGGTTGGTTAAATGGTTTATAGTTATAAGAGATAACGACCGTTATCTCTTTAATAAAAAGGAGATAACGGTGTTAAGGTTTAGGGACTTTTGATGAAAATGAGTTAACAATAAGGGCATTTTAGGTATTTTGAGGATTTTGTCTTTTGTGAGTTGACCAATGGTTGACCAAGGGTTGACTTTTGATGACCTTTTGCTAGAAACTTCCGGCTCTTGTGCACTCTATCCGTTCCCGTGTCCGTGTTTGTCCGGTTTTGACCGTTTTCTTATGATTTTTTGCATTATCCGTACCTACACATCACAAATGACAAAACAAGCAATATACAAGCATAATTTGCACAATTTGTTTATTTTTAGGGCCATTTTTGGTATAGAAAGGATATGTGATTTCTCACATATCAAAATTCCCCAAACTAAGTGATTGTCGTGTCCTCACGCAATATTATATGCTCTAAAACCAAATACCTCAAAATTTCCCCAAACTAAATCCTTGAAAAGTAGCAAAGACTTTTGTAGGGCGAATTAAGAAATCACAAGCTTTAAAACACCCTATTTCCCCATTTTTCAAATCTTTTTTCATTTTTGTGTTGATTTTTTTTATATATAAAACTACATAGAATATTCTGACTTTCGTTATTTTCATAACCTTTAGGGATCATAGAACAAAATGTATTTCGATCCGAAAATGCCCCAAAGAGGATAAATTCATCGTCCCCGACTTTTCACTTGCTCCAAATCAAGCTTAAAACGAAATCACCGCTAAATATCAGTTAAAATGCTAACACTACTCATATTTGCAACTTGTGAACTTTTCACTCCGGATAATTATTATATCTTAGGTGAATGTGCTATTTTGAATTTTAATCATGGATCAACGTTTTGCAAAATACTATGCTTTACGTTCCATCCGAGAATAATGAGTTTGAAGGCGAGATCATCCCATGTAGCGACTTTCGTCTCGGCACATCCCAACCTTGCGGCTAAGTGACCAGGCTTTTGACACCCCACAGAGACTAGTATCGGGACTCACGGACCTTAGGTTTCAAAAAATCTTAGGTTTCCCGTATATACATAGCTTATTCTTAAGACCACATCTTATAATGAAATAGTCCTTGTTTAGCATCTAACTCATACTTAACTCTATTATTTTTCGTTCTTTGCGAAGATCCGCGAACGTTTAGTATAAAAGTTAAGGAACAAGCTAGAGTTCAACACGCTCGATCAGGTCAAAATTTATTCTTATTCTACCCAGCAGGAAAGTCAAAAATTGTAACAAAACACTTATTATTTTTTTGAAATTTTTTATTTTTTTATGGAAAAACGGGGTACGTGAGAACAACGGCTGCAGGCATAATCAAATCGATAGATCCCCTCCCCCATACTAGAGTTAAACATTGTCTTCAATGTTTTAAGAAGGGTCTCTACGTAAATCCTAAGCCGTTTATTAAGTATGCTTAAAGATAAACGTTAGTCGATAAGATTAGGATATCGGATTTCCCCAAACTTATTTCAAGCAAAGGCTAGGAAGCTCGAGTGGACCGGGACAAATCACCGAACACGAGAGTCTTCAGAAAATTTTGGTACAATCCTACACAAAATTACAAGCACAAACAATAAGTAACGGAAGAGTACAAGCCTCCTCACAACACAATAGAAATAAGAAAGAAAATAGAAGGATAAGCATGAGGTACCTCTTAGCCTAAAAGTTAAGGAACAAGCTAGAGCTCAACACGCTCGATCAGGTCAAAATTTATTCTTATTCTACCAAGTAGGAAAGTCAAAATTATAAACAAAACAAATTTTTATTTTTGAAATTTTTTGAAATTTTTTTCATATTTTTTAAAAAAATTTTTGTGGGAAAATCGGGAGTAACGTGAGAACAACGGGCAAAGTAGGTAAGATCATATCGAAATATTACTACCCCATAGTAAATTAAACATTGACCCTCATGTTTCTTAGCCTAAGACTTAAAAAACCCCATACTAGAACTCAAAAAAGTCGAATGCATAATCTAGGCTTGAAGAAAGTATCACAAAAATCTTAAGCCATTTATCAAGTATGCTAAAAGATAATCTGTTGTCGATAATGAATCTTAAGGATATCGGATTTCCCCAAACTAATGTCAAGCAAAGGCTAAAAAGCTCGAGTGGACCGGGATAAAACACCGAACACGAGAGTCTTCAGAAAATTTTGGGTGAATCCTGCAAACAACCAACAAGCACATACAGATATTCAATTCGAAAGAGTACAGCCCTCCCACATCACATTAGAAAAAGAAAGATAATAGAAGGATAAGCATGGGTGCCTCCCATGAAGCACTTATTTTTGGATAACCTGAGTCCACATAGCTTGACTCGATCCCCGAATTCCATTCGCCTTGAGAAAGTGTGGAGATCCTGGACTACCTTGGTGGTTAAGTCCCTCTCCGAAGTAATGATTTACACGATGAACATTCACCTTAAAGTTCAGACCATCGGGTTGAGATAACTCAAATTGGTTTCCGCATAGGAAAAAGCTTTTGTGATGGTGAAAGGTCCTGACCAACGGAGTTTTAAAGCTTCCAAAGCAAATATCTTAAGACGAGAGTTGAAAGAGTAAAACTCGATCACCAACAATAAAAATGCGGTTTTTGATCTTTGAGTCATGAAGCTTCTTCGTCCTCTCTTTATAAATCAAAGAATTCTCATAAGCTTGATCACGAACTCATTTAAGCTCATTTAAGTTGAAGCTTCCGGTGATCACCCACGGTTTTAAGATCGAAATTAGCATGTTTCAAAGCCTAATATGCTTTATGCTCTAACTCGATAGGTAAATGGCAAGAATTCCCGTATACTAACTTGTAAGGCGTACAACCAATTGGTGTCTTAAAAGCAGTACGAAATACCCATAAAGCTTCGTCTAGTTTGTCAGACCACGAGGCACGGTTTTCTCCAACTGTCCTTTCTAGAATACGTTTTAAAAGCGAAAATTAAAAAACCGCGATTAGACACCTCCCACTTGACCGCGTCTGAAGGCGAACTCTGAAGAACGACGATGGTAGGGGTGTCGTTTGAGGGTGGTAAGCGGTAGCTAAACGATGAGTGACCCCATACTTAGACATTACTTTAGCAAATTGATCATTACAAAAATGGGTCCCACGATCGCTTATAATAGCTCTAGGTGTTCTGAATCGGGCAAAAAGAGACTTCAAATTTTTTTACTACAACTCTAGTATCATTTGTGGGGAGCGCCTTTGCTTCAACCCATTTTGAAAGATAATCAACGGCAACAAGGATGTATTTATTCCATGTGAAACGAAAATGGTCCCGATAAAATCGATACCCATACATCAAAGATATCACAAACTTGGAGTACGTTCTTTGGGTCATCTCACCTCGTTGTTTTGAAATTTTGTCCTTGTCCTTTGACACGTAATCACAAGATTTGATCATGAGTATGAGGCATCTTGATATATGGTAGGCCAAAAGAATCCGACATCTAATACTTTTTGAGCGGTGAGATTAGCACTATGATGGCCCTCGGTGGGTCCTTCATGACAAGCTCTGAGAATATCAATAGCTTCTTGCCCATGCACACACCGTCGAATGATTTGATCCGCACAAATACAAAAAAGATAAGGATCATCCCAGAAATAATGTTTAACGTCCTTGAAAAACTTTCTTCTTTTGTTGAGTTCGTTCTTTCCAATGATGATAAAACTCCCCCGCAATGGAATATTGCATAGTTCGCAAACCATGGGGTACTTTCACTTGAAATAACTCCAAGAGTCTCTAAAGGAAAATGTTCATTTATGTCCTTGTTTTCTATCACATCCTTATGAGGATTCTCAAGTCTAATAGAAAATGATCCGCCGTAAGTTCTCCACTTTCACTTTTTTATCACGGATGGAATCAAATTCTGTTGAAAAGAACCACTGGAGCAACCTCGGCTTAGCGTCTTGTTGTCATAAGAGTACTTTAAAGCTGAGTGAGTCCGAATAACACTTAATGCTTTTAGATAAGACAAGATATTGGCTGAAACTTCTTCCAAAAGCCATACACAACGGCAAAGCATTTCTTTCTCTCATGATTAGTGTAATGAATTTGAGCTTCCTGTCATTGTCCATACTTGCATAATGTATAGTCTTAAAAGTGCTTCGTATTTCATTATCCAAAACCGCACTAATTACGAATAACTTGCATCACAGCATGAGTTCGAAAGTAGTTCCACTGGGACAACTAAGATCGGAAGCTTCGGTAAGCTTCTTTTTAAGGGTCGGAAAAGCATCAATACAATCCTTAGAAAACACAACGGTTGTTTCCTCCTTCTTTAAGAAGGTGAGCCATGGATCTATGCTATTTTGGAAAATTCTTTGTTGGATAAAACGTATAAGATAAAAACCAGCATTACCTAGGAAACTCCTGACATCCCTTTTTACGGTAGTCGGGTGAGTAGGTAGCTTAGCGCTAACATCGACTTTAGCACGTCGACCTCAATTCTGACTTTAAAGTCTTTATGCCCTAACACGATTCCTTCTAACGTTTTTATTCCAAAGACTTTTCCAAAATAGCTAGAACAATGACTCCCTTCTTAAAGGAAACCCGTTTGAGTGAGTTTATCTCTCTCTAGGATTGTATTGATGCTTTTGAGACTCTTAAAAAGAAGCTTACCGAAGCTCCGATCTTAGTTGTCCCAGATTGGGATACCATACCTTTACCGAATCATGAGTGATGCAAGTGATTTCGTAATTAGTGCGGTTTTTAGGAGATAATGAAATACGAAGGCACTTTAGCCTATACTTATGCTAGTAAGACAATGACAGAAGCTCAAATTCATTACACTATCATGGAGAAAGAAATGCTTGCCGTTGTGTATGCTTTTGAAAAGTTTCAGCCATATCTTGTCTTATCTAAAAGCATAGTGTATACGGATCACTCAGCTTTAAAGTACCTTATGAACAAACAAGACGCTAAGCCGAGGTTGCTCCAGTGGGTTCTTCTCCTACAAGAATTTGATATCACCATCCGTGATAAAAAAGGAAGTGAGAACCTCGCGGCCGATCATTTATCTAGACTTGAGAATAGTACTAAACCCTTGTTTAGCCACAAAAACCAAGCTTGCACTTAAGAAAACCCTTATTTTCTTAACAAAAACCCTAGCTTCCTTTTCTTGATTAACACTTGGAAAAGGTTAGCCAATGCTTGGGATCACCTTAGAATACCTTAGAATGGATGTGTATAGAAGTGTATGGGTTGAATAAAATTTTGTATGGGTTTGTGTGGTGGGGGTTTGAATGCCGTGAGCTTATATTGAGCCAAAAGGAAGATTTGTGAATTTTTCTCTAAGTGTTTATGCATGTAAGAGTTAACCTTGCTAGTTACTTGTATATATAATGCATTCTTAGTCAAAGGAACATAGTATGGCTCAAGGTATGGTCTTGGAGTCAAAGTATGGTGGGCATGGTGTGCCATAATGAGTATGGTGTAGACATGATGAAGTATGGTGCCATTAAAGAAGCATGGTGCTCATAAATGAAGTATGTTGTTGTTTTGACCAAATGGAAGAATTTTGCTATAATACTTGCACAATATGCAAGAATTTCGGCAAAGGTATGATATAGATGATATATTTTATGTATTGGGTATAAATGTGGGTATTTGTTGAAGCGTAGAAAAGTTTTTGTGGTTCCGGGAGTGCCTAAACGCAATTTATCGCGAAACGTATACACTTTACGTATCCGATAAAAATAAAATGAACAAAGTTAATAATTATCCTCAAAATAATTATATAACCCTTGCTTGATGTAAACATTTAATTGTTTGATGCCCGTTTACATTGAACGCTAATTTTTGGCGTACGCGATTTAACCTATCGCTTATGATTTAAAGTGAACACGTACATTACAAAAAGTACATTGCGGATTTGTTGACGTCGTCAATGACTTGAAAACACAGGGTGTTATACTACCTATAAAGCATACGACGGAGGTAATGTTGTCTTTGGAAATAACTTAAAAGGAAAGATCATAGGCAAAGGTACGATCTCAAATGACTCTCTTACTATATCTAATGTGGAACATGTAGATAACTTAGCATTTAACTTACTTAGTGTCGGTCAAATCTGTGACAATAAGTGTCAGGTCTTATTCACGGAAGAAGGTAGTGAAATAAATAAAGATGGTAAAACCATAGGAAACAGAATTAGGAAAATTGGTCTATAAGTAATGAAATTAGGAAATAAGTCTCAAGAAAAATTATGTCTCACCACGGTAGTGCATAACTCTACCTTATGGCATAGAAGACTTGGTCACGCAAATATGCAGTTAATTCAATCTTTGTCATCTAAAGAATTAGTTAGAAACTTACCTTAGCCAAAATATGATAAACATTTTTGTGATGCTTGCAAAATTAGGAAGCAAGCTCATGCAAGTCATAAAGCTAAAAATATAGTCTCTACTAAAATATGTTTAGAGTTATTACATATGGACTTATTTGGTCCGTCGTCAATTAAAAACTATGGAGGTAATTTGTACACCTTAGTAGTAGTAGATGATTATTCTAGTATACATTGACTAGATTTCTAAAAACTAAAAATGAAGCCTTTGAGAAATTTAAAATATTAAGTAGAAAAATTCAAAACCGACTAGGTAGCTCTATAGTAGCTATTAGAACGGATCATGGTCGTGAATTTGATAATGAAGTATAATTCGGAGCTTATTGTGATGCACAAGGCATTACTCATAACTTCTCGACTCCACGTACTCCGCAATCAAATGGGGTAGTAGAAAGAAAGAATAGAACCTTACAAGAGATGTCTAGGACTATGCTTAACGAACAATCCATTTCATAAAATTTTTGGTGTAATGCCGTTGATACGTCAACTTATATACTAAATAGAATATTAGTTCGACCAATACTAGGAAAACCCCTTATGAAATATTTAGAGGAAGGAAACCCTCTTTAGAATATTTTAAAGTATTTGGAAGCAAGTGCTTCGTTTTAAATACTAAAGACTATCTAACCAAGTTTGACCCGAAGTCATACGAAGGTGTTTTTCTAGGATATTCTCAAAATAGTAAAGCATATATAGTACTAAATAAACATACAATGAAAGTCAAAGAATCACTCAACGTGACATTCGATGAGATTCCTCCTCCTACCAAATTATCACCATTGGTTGACGATGATGTTGGTGAAGAAAAGCTATTAGATATAATACTAAAGTAGTAAATAATAATAATATAAAAGATGAGTCGATAGAAGTTAACGAAGTCGTTAACATTAAAGAGTCTAAGAATTATCCATTGGATCAAGTCATAGGAAATCATAATCAAGGAACCCTAAGGTCTCAAGCCCAAAATCATAGTAATTTCTTTTATTTTACATCTACCATAGAACCCGAAAATGTCAATGAGGCACTAAAAGATGAAATTTGGGTTGTAGCAATGCAAGAAGAACTAAATCAATTTGTAGGTAATGATGTTTGGGATTTAGTCCCTTTACCCATGAGTCAATCCGTTATAGGAACAATATGGGTCTTTAGAAATAAATTAGATGAAAATGGTATAGTATCTAGAAATAAGGCTAGATTAGTGGCACAAGGATATAATCAACAAGAAGGTATAGATTATGATGAAACATACGCTTCGGTAGCTAGGTTAGAGTCAATTAGAATACTTCTTGCTATTGCTTGTGCAAATGATTTTAAATTATATCAAATGGATGTAAAAAGTGCTTTTCTAAACGGATTTATAAATGAAGAGGTTTACATTGCTCAACCTTCGGGATTTATTGATTTTGCAAAACCAAACTATGTTTATAAACTTAAAAAGGCTTTGTATGGTCTTAATTGGTATGATAGACTAAAATCATTTTTGATAAAACACAAGTACTCAATGGAAATGGTCGATAATACACTCTTCACTAAGAAATCAAAGTCACATCTTATCATTGTTCAAATATATGTCGATGACATTATATTTGGTTCCACGAGTTAAAACTTATGTGATGATTTTGCAAAAATCATGCACGACGAGTTTGAGATGAGTATGATGGGGGAGTGGAACTTCTTATTGGGTCTTCAAATAAAACAAATGGAAGACGGAATATTTTTCAATCAATCCAAGTACATCAAGGAGATGTTAAAGAAGTTTAGATTGGAAGATTCCAAACCAACCAAGATTTCGATGTCAACGGAGATCAAGCTCACCAAGGACGATGAAGCCGACTCTGTGAATAGCTCAAAATATCGAGGTATGATTGGTAGTTTACTTTATTTAACTGCAAGTAGGCCTGATATTATATTTAGTGTTTGGTTATGTGCTTGTTTCCAAGAGAATCCTAAGACTACCCATTTAGAAGCCGTAAAGCGTATATTTAGGTATATTAGAGGAACTAGTCACTTAGGATTATGGTATCCGAAAGGAACCGAAATAGAAGCTATAGTTTATGCCGACTCTGACCACGCGGGCAATTACGTTGATCGCAAAAGCATGAGTGGCATTTGTACGTTCATGGGATGTTGTTTAACATCTTGGTTTGCTAAGAAACAAACGGCCCTTGCTATCTCCATGACCGAAGCCGAATATGACTCCGTCAGAAAGGCATATTGATATGTGAGAAATCACATATCTTTATTATACCAAAATGGCCCTTAAATGATCAAAATGTGCAAAAATATGCTTGTATTTGTGTATTTTGTTGTTTGTGAATGTGTAGGAACGGATAGTGCAAAAATCACAAGAAAACAGTTAAAACCAGACAAACACGGACACGGGAACGGATAGAGTGCACAAGAGCCGGAAGTTTCTAGCAAAAGGTCATCAAAAGTCAACCCTTGGTCAACCACTGGTCAACTCATAAAAGACAAAATCCTCAAAATACCCAAAATACCCTTATTGTTAACTCATTTTCATCAAAAGTCCCTAAACCCTAACACCGTTGTCTCCTTTTTATTAAAGAGATAACGGTCGTTATCTCTTAT
>BQNB010079339.1:0-27563 GCA_026074375.1 Tanacetum coccineum | reverse complement strand
AGTGAGACCGTAGGCTTGCATGCGGAGTCATTCTCCTAGAGATTTTATTTATATCTTTTGAATTGTTTGCTATTTGATTGTTTATTAGATGTTTAGACTTTTGGATTATGTTTCCTTGTGGTATGACTTTGCTATCGTAATGCAAGACTCCTTTATCTTGTGTTAGATATTATCATGACACATTGTGTCTCATTTGTTTATCTATTTCATTTAGTTCTCTCTATTATTGACACCATTGTGTTGTGATGATATCTATTCTCGTTACGCCTCGTGTTTCCGCCTTGGCGGGGTGTGACATTTTGGTATCAGAGCCAATAGTTATAGAGAAGTAGGTGGTTAAGCCTAGACTATAACCTAGGGGTCCTTCATGTAGATGCATTTAGGGCTTAAGTGTTTAATGCTATAACTATTATGTTCCCCCTCTATGTGTATAATTGCTATGCTTCCCCTTTTATTTTGCATAAATATATATGATCTCATTTTACTAAGTTGTCATCTTAGTTATGTTAATTACCCATAGCCAATTTAGTATACGCTGTCTAAGAAGTTTCATTGGGGAACCATTTTCCCAACTGGACTTAAGCGTTATAAGGATTCATAAGAAGAGCCTCTTGTGGAACCGAAGGAGATAAGATAGTTGATCGTTGGTCGGATGCGCGTAGTAGAGCTGGACCTGCGGAGTCGGGTGATTCTTGCGGAGGCAAAGTCAAACCCAAGCGAGGCCTAACATAAGTTTATCCCGTCCTTTACCTCGTCATGTTGTTATTGATTATTTCTTTTGTATATTTCGTATTTCGGGAGTCGTTGCGAGATTTTTGTTCCTTTATGTCGCTTCAATTTTATTTTGATATAAGTAAGTAGTTATGTGATGGAGCATTCTTTATGTGCTAAGTTTGAGTGGTTTAAGATGTGCAATGTAGAATATGTGCTTATATGTGAATTATGATTGAATAGGTAGTCTTGGAAGTAAGTACACGTGTAAAAGGAGGCACTTATAATTATGGTGGCTAACATAATTATAAAGGCATCACACACGTAGACTTGTAACCATGGTTGCATTTATTTGTGTTTGGTTGTAAGGTGATAGTGTAATATGTTTTTTTATATGTGTATTCATGATAAGGATGGTGGTATGGGTAGAGAATTATTCTCTTACCCTAATTGGAGAATATGTTAAGTTGAGTTGTATAGATAGTAAGTTTCCCTTCTATCTAGTATTTGCGGATACCTAGTATTACTCTTATAGAGGTTGCTCGTTCGCTCGGTTGTTTGTTCGGATTTCCTAAGTCTAAGCTTAGCATCCCTTCATTGTACTTTGTTAGTAAGGATACCCGATTTTTCCTATTCGACGTCTTGATGTATATTGGTTGTTCGAATCTGCTGCTTTCGGTTATTGGTACATTTCACTGGTTTTCCCGTAAGTTGACTTCTCGTAGGAATATCCGAATTTTTCCTTTTAAGCACTATTTGTTCATGACAATTTAGTACGGATATTTACTCTCTTGGTTGTATATCTCTTGGTTTTCGTAACCCGTCAGTGACGTGTTAGTGTCGATGCTTTTAGGTTGCTCTGTTGATCGTTATTTCGGATAAGACCTTACATTTTCTTTTGGATCCGTAACGTCTTGCATAAGTTTCTCTTGTACGAGTTCCTTTGATTTTATTCTGAGTATATGGTTTTTGGTATTTTCTTTCGTTTTCAAACAACAGAATGGTGTTAGAGTTTGTACGGTGTTTTAAAATCCCTTTTGGTATTATGGTGCCCTTTGTTTGAGTAACATATTTCATAATTGATGTCTAATTATAAAAACTCTTTGGAAGTATTGTGTTGGTGTTTGAAAAAAAATGTGTATAAAATAACCTTTGTAAATAGATTTTTATTTTATTATAAAAAAACAGGTTTAAAGTAATTCATAGTGATAAGGTACGATACAACATTAGATAACTATCTATAGATTTTTATGACAACCAAAATGAGTTTTATAAAGATTACATTTAAGAAGAAATTTATTTATTATTTAAAATGATTTTTATCCTTAAAGTGACTTTCTTTATTTTAAATTGATTTTTATAAAAACATTATTTAATTTGGTCTTTCGAGTAAAGTCGATAATTGGTATAAGAATTTCCGTCTTTAGTATTGATTTTTTATGTGTTCTCTTGCTGTGGTACGCCTGTTGATTTTCTTTTGTTGCGTTTTCACTCAGTACATATATGTATCCTTTATTTCAAAGGATTCTTATATCATTTGATCCACATCAATCTGCATATGTGGAATCTCCTATATGCATTCTAGCCTTTGAATCGATATTCGTTTGTTATCCTATTCGATTGTTCGTAACCCTTAGAGTTTGTTGATACCGTTGAGTCGTGGAAACTTTGATGTGATTGTGGGAATGGACTGGTTGTCCAAGAGGAAGTTTGTGATAGTATGTCATGAAAAGGTGGTTAGGATACTGTTAAAAGGTGATGAGATATTTCAGGTTCATGGTGAACGTACTCAAGGTGTCATGAAAACCTTAGTGAACACAAAGGTAGGTGAATCGAAATTGAGTAATATTTCCGTCGTACGAGATTTTATTGATGTGTTTCCGGAAGACTTGTCAATGACCACCGCAACGACAAGTTGAGTTCCGCGTAGATTTAGTTCCTGGAGCGACGCCAGTCGCGAAGTCTCCATATCGTATAGCACCCTCAAAAATGCAAGAATTGTCTGAACAACTTCAAGAGTTGCAAGACAAAGGTTTCATACGACCTAGTCATTTTCCGTGGGGAGCACCAATGTCGTTTGTTAAGAAGAGGAGCATGGATTTCATTTGAAGTTAGTGTTGGAATTACTGAGGAAGGAGAAGTTGTATGCTAAGTTTACTAAGAGTGAGGCAGTGAAGAATTATGAAGTACCTACGAAACCATCCGAGATATGATTATTCTTAGGATTGGCAGGTTACCTACCTACGTTTCATCGTAAACTTTTCTAAGATTTTTAAACCCCTTACTTCCCTAACTTAAAGGAATTAGAAGTACGAGTGGGGCGCAGAACGAGAAGAGGCTTTCTAGACTTTGAAGAATGATTTGTGTGACGCTTCGATTAATCAAATGTAGTGGGTGATGCGTTAAGTAGGAAGGAACGAGTGAAACCTAGACGTGTTCGAGCGATGGCTATGACCATTCAGTATGAAGTAAGAGGAATGATATTGGCAGCCCAAAGTGAGGCGTTTAAGCAAGAGAACGTACTCGCAGAAAGGCTTCATAGGTTAGATTAACATATGGAAAAGAAGGTGGACAAGAGTTTGTACTTTATGGATCGTATATGAGTTATGTTAGTAGGGAATGATAAGAACGGTAGTAATGGATGAGGCTCATGCATCAAGGTACTTGGTACATCCAGGAGCGGATATGACGTACTATAACCTTGGAGACATGTATTGGTAGCCATGCGTAGAAAAGGATATAGTACCTATGTTAGCAATTGTTGGATCTGTTTAAGAGGTGAAAGCTGCGATGTCAAAGACTTTTGGCTTGCTGCAACAGCCTGAGATACTTGAGTGAAAATGAGATATAATCACCATGGATTTTATCAGTAAATTTCCAAGGTCAAGGTAGTGAGTATGATGTGATTTGGGTGATGGTCGATAGACTGACCAAGTAGCTCATTTTCTAGCTATACAAGAAGATTTCAAGATGTGAAGTTGGCAATGATTTATATTGATGAGATAATAGCAAGGAATGGAATTCTGGTGACGATCAACTCAGATTTAGATGGATGATTTATCTCGTGGTTTTGGTAGACGCTGCAGAAGGTGTTAGTGACGCGATTGGATTTGAGTACTGCTTAGCATCCTCAAGAGGATGGACAAAGTGAACGTATGATTCGGACTTTGGAGGTTATAATGAGGGCATGTGTTATCGATTTTGGTGGTAGTTATCAATTGAGCATTCGGTGTGCTCCGTTTGAAGCTTTGTATGTTAGGAAATGTAGATCGCCTGTTATATGGGCAGAGATTGGAGGAAGTAGTTTGATTGGACCCGAACTGGTACATGAAGCAACTGATATGGTAGTGTTGATAAAGGAGAAGCTCAAAGTGGCAAGGGATCGTCAAAAGAGCTATGCTGATAATAGGCGTAAATCGTTAGAGTTCTAGGTAGGAGATCATGTGTTATTAAAGGTTTCGCCTTAGAAAGGCGTGATTCATTTTGGAAAGAGAGGCAAGTTAGCACCGAGGTATGTAGGACCATTCAAGATCCTTGAAAGAATCGGCCCCGTAGTTTATCGGTTAAGATTGCCCGAGGAGTTGAGTAGTGTGCATGACACATTCCACGTGTTAAATTTGAAGTGTTTGGCGGATGCTAATTTGCATGTGTCATTGAATGAAATCAAAATCGACAAGACTTTACGTTTTGTTGAGGAACCCGTAGAGATTATGGACTGTGAGATTAGGAATTTGAAGCGTAGTAAGATATCACTTGTGAAAGTTCGATGGAATTCAAAGCGTGGTCCCGAGTTCACTTGGGAGCGCGAAGACCATATGAAGTCTAAGTATCCTTAGTTATTTGTTGATCGTGCTGTTTAATCAGCTAGTTAAATCTCGGGATGAGATTTCCTTAAGGATGGGATAATGTGACAACCATGATTTGAGCAGGTTAGTTTATACCTTTAGATATGGCTAATAGTTCATTTTATGTGTTCAAGTGTTGTGCTGTGTGATTGTATGTGTGCTAAGTGAGTTAATTATGTGATTGATATCATTTTGAGGTATGTGAGCATCTCATTTTGAGTATGTTTGTGTTGGATAATGAGTATTTCATTTGTTTACGTTTAGTGATAACGGAAGGGATTGACGTATTGCATGTAATGCTACGTCAATAGTTAGATGATTAAGTGTTAAGCGTTTATGAGAAATTTGGCATTTTAGAAATGAAATAAGTGAGTGAAATATAAAAGTTTGTAGCAAACTTTCTAAAAATATAAAGTGGTTTGGCGAAATGAAAATTTTATTTAGAAAGTTTAGTAGTAGTGTTTAAGTAAAAGGTTTAGTCAAATTAGCTTAGGTTTTTATAAAAAATTTAAGGAAATTAAGTGAAATAGTTAATTAATAATATAAAATAAAATTTTATATATATATATATATATATATATATATATATATAATCGAATATAAAATATATAACTATATATATATATATATATATATATATATATATATAAGGTGCGTCCTGTTTTGGGTTTAAAAAGAAAAAAAAATACTTTTTTAACTAAACTTATTAGAGTTGGGCTAGGACTTGTAGAATACAAATATAAAACCAAACTTGGCCTATTTTTTTCCTTCCTCTCCTATTGTCGTACGATTCAGCCTCCCCAAAACCCTAAGAAGTTGATTTTTCACTTGTGGATCCAAGAGTGTTGTTTAGGTGCTAATCATCAAGGTAAGTGTGTTCATCCTAGTTTAAATAATGCATTCATGTAACAAAATCAATGATGGATTATAGGGTTTCATAAAATACAGTATATTAATGATATTTAACAATGTTAGAAAGATTAGGGCTTGATTAGGGTCATGATCATGCAATTGGTTACGTTAGATTTGCGATAAAACTTGATTTTAGGATAAGCAGAATTTAGGGCTGTGTTTACGAGTGATTATCTCCATGATGTTTATAGCTTTTTTTGTGTTTCTGGACTCTAAACAGTAGCTCATTGAATGTACTTTCCAGAACATCCATTCTCGAAGGTTTTTAAGATCGGAAAGTCCTTCAAATGTTGGTTACACTAAAAGTGGTCAAAGCAGTAAATACATGTCATATTTAGGTCATGTTTAGGAGGGTAAAACCCTAACTTAAAATTCGAATTAAGATTATCCCTTCTATAGTAATTAAGCCCCATATGTGTATGAAGAAACCCCAAAAGGATAGCTTCTAATTTTATCTCTAAGTATGGTTAATAAGTCCAAACTTTTTAGTGTGCAATCAGATCCGAGTTAGGACTGTTTTGAAGTTTGATTTTTTAGGAGTACTTGTGCATGTAGATGGCTCTTAGGAATCACAAGGTAGTTAATATACTCATAAGTGAACATGAGTGATTTTTGGTATAAATTATGAAGATCATTAAGGAAGGGTTCTAAGTACGTAAAGAGACACTAAAATTCTACAATTTTGATTTAATTATAAGTAGTTAGTGTGAAGGGTTAATGAGATGGTTAAGGTTGGGCATGGTGTCGGGATGACCCATGATGGGTAATTAAGCCCCTTAGACATCCATCATATGATTATTACATGGACTTGAGCTTTTAGCTTGGTCGCGTGTAACACGTTTGTGTTTGTATTGTGTAGCCTGTGTAAGATTTTTAGAAACTGCTTGAGCATCAGGTGAGTTTCATAGTCCCATTTTTACATTATTTTTAAATTGGGATGAAAATGATGCTAATGGATTTGAAAGGTTTTATTACTGTGATTATATGCCTTTATTTTGAAAGTGTATGGACTTACTTGGCTATTTATGCTACGTGCTAAATGTTATGTGATTTGGATCGGGGGTAACGTTCCTACCCATTTGTTGTGATGTCAGATCGAGGGTAACGTTCCTACCCATATGAAGTGATGGTTATAATGGATCGGGGGTAACGTTCCTACTCAATTGTTGATATTTGTTGGATCGAGGGACACGTTCCGTTCCCATGTTCATGTTGGTTGCATTTGCATGCTTGCTTGTATGATAGTGAAGTATTTGTCCTGCAATGTTTGCATTAATCACAGTAATTATCTATAAGTTTTGAAGTTCGTGTCTTAAACCTATGACTCTCATCAACTTTATGTTGACGTTTTTAAGCATCATTTTCAGGTGAGCATCATGAGGATGTTAAGACTAGGAGAAGTGGCTAGAGAGACCGTAGGCTGCATGCGGAGTTCAATCTCCTAGTTTTGTGTTATGTATTGATTGAATGATTTGGATTGATTTGTTTAGGTTGTTTTGGATGTTGCATGTCTTGATAATGGCGAGAACCCTCTTCTCATCAATATAAGACGCCTTTTGTTTTGTCATGTTATTTTGGATATTTTCATGACACTTTGTGTTTATGTTTGGTTTATTTATTTCATTTTAGTTCTCTCTATTAGACGCCATTGTATTGTGATGATATCCATTCTCGTTACGCCTTGTGTTTCCGCCTTGGCGGGGTGTGACAATAAAATGCATTAAGCATATGTTTATTCATACCTTTAAGTGATTAAATTTTCGAAATGAAAATTTACTACTAATTACTTGTTTACGAAAATTTTTCATTAATCGTTTTTATATTTTGTGATTATCAAAACGTAGAGAGATCGAAAAATATTAATAATGTTTTTAGGCATTATTTCTATCAACAATCTCTCCCTTTTTGTAGACTCAAAAAGGCTTCTTCGATGAATATGTGAAAAGTCGACGGGATGAATACTCCCCCTTGATGTGTACTCCCCCTCGTTCGAGGGCACCAAGGAATCGAGCTATGGTAACTTTGCTACAAAAACAAGTTAGAAGAACAAGACAACCATTTCTAACATGTAGCAAATAGGAAAAAAATATTTAAACAAGTGTCAAGTTATTTGTGTAAACTAACAATCATAAATATATATCAACTAGGCTTAACTTTTATGGATATGAAAAATGCAAGCAACCAAAAAAATAAGTGCATAATTAAAACATAGGACTAAAGTCCATTCATTAAACATAATAATTGTGTATAACACATAAGCATGCATACATCAAGTAGAAATAATATGCTTGAAGCATATTAGTACAACATACATAAAAATTTAAACTATAAAGATCCTATCATTCCTAGAATTTCATGGAACTTGCTTGCAAAAGGTTTGGTTTACAATTATTTGAAAATGGCTAAACATGGTGTATGTTTAGTTTGGTGAAAGTGATGGTGGTGGTGGTGAGTTGGGTGGTGGAGGTTGTGAAAGCATGTATTCAATGTGAGAAAACATGCATTGGAGTTCTTCTCTCAATCCAAAGATAAGAGTACGGTTGTGAATGCAACACAAACATGAGTCTCCATGTGCCTCAAGAAGGTTCCAAGGAATGGAATGACCAAAGATAGGTGGAGAGGGTGATGGAGTATCAAATTGGACATCAAGTAGGGTAATTGGTGAAAGGGTGAGAGTGATGTCCATTGATACATTTTCTTAAGTTGGAGGAGGTGGAGGAACTCTTGGAGGAGGGGATGTTGGTGAGTTCAAGTAACCATTTGTTGGTGGTGATGTGGATGAGGTTGGTGATTTGGGTGTGTAGTCAATGGAGGAATAGGAAGTGCCTTTGGTTGATGGTGTTTTTGAGATTGCATTAGGAGCACTAGGTGATGAGAGTTGATGCTTGGGTGATGGGGTTTTGGTGTCATCTTAAGTTAAATCCACAAACAATTGTTTTGGTGGAATGATGTTGATTTTTGGTCTTTTGGAAGCTTTAGAAATGGAAACTCTAGTGGATGCCATGGTGGTTTATGGCGGTTGATAGAAGATGAAAAAGATGGTGAAGTGGTGATATGCATTTGGAGGAAATTCATTGGAAGAAAATGGTTTGGAAATGGAATGAGTTTGAATTAGTTTAGGATTTTCCAAAATTTGTTCAAGCATTCTGGGTAAAGATAGCTGAGGCTAGGTAAAAGAGGGTCAAAAAGAAAAAAGAAACAATAAAATCCGTGAACCAGATTGCCGGTCCCCTTAATTAATGGCCGACCCCCTTATCTTTAAGAGGACCACCCTTATGAATTAAGAGGGCCGCCCATCTGATGTTTTTTAAACGACCAAAAATTTAATTTTTTGCAAAAATTTGTAAAAAAGGTTGTGTTTTGGTGGTCAATTTGCAGCAAGTCCCATGTAAATATGTGCATGAAATCAAGTATATCATGTATGTTTGCAACAAATAAAATAGAACAAGAACGCATATTTATAGAAGCATACTAATCATTCTCAAAGATTAGAGGTCCTAAGCAAGCTTAAACAAGTTTAAGTTCTTCTGACTAAGTCGGGTTGTCATCACATAATTAATTAAACATAAACATAAGCATAAGTTTACACAAGATCCTAAACCAATTATTCTATCAAACTAGTTATCACACAACATCTTCACTTCTTTTTCTTGTTGAAGACTCCTCGCAATGCCTTGCCAAATAACTTGAATCCACCTCTAAGTTCCTAATGCATTTGTTGCGTTTGATTAAGCAAGTCGGTTTAACGTTCGAAGAGAAGATCGTCATTTTGTTTAGAAGAAGTGGGAACATCGTATTGTTGGTAATCGAGAGGTCCGAGTGAGATTAGGTAGGTTGTAGGAGATGGGGTACTAGCACGAGAAACACCATCATCCTCATCATTATCTCCTTGGTGAGATGAAGATCCACGGTTATGATGGGCGAAGGTTGAAGAGACAGAGTGGCTGGCTTTTCCACGATCACTTCGGGGTCAACTAGTTTGTCTAAGAGCAAGTGGACGCATGACTCGTTCAACGACATCGTAGATGCCATTTTCAAGATGAAGGTAAAGTTCCATCACATGTCGAAAGAGACGTGTCAAGAACATACCATAAGGAAGATGGGCTTTAGGAGTTGCTCGTGCACTTTCAATTCTTTTGACAAAGAAATAGGCAAGATTATATTGTTGCTCGACTAGAATACAATATAATATATGAGCAAGGCAAGCCGGGAGATGGTCCCGGTGTCCTCCTAGTCCGAACACATTTTCATAAATGAGTTCATTCCATCTTTTCAAGTCTTATCTAAGCTCTTTGGTCAAAACTTGATTTGAAGAAAGAATAACATTTTTGTTTTTGATTTTGCGGTTAGAGTCAGTACGTTGAAATTGAAGAAATTGATGAATTTCTTCAGGAGTAGGGAGGTCGGTATGATATGGTCCTTCAGTGTCTTGGGAGTATGCAAGAGCACCAAGATCCCATTTGTTTGTAAATACGGCTTGACCAGTGAATGGGATTATGAGGATTTGACCGAATTGTTGGAGAGAAAGAGTGATGGATTCGTTTTGAATCATGAATTAGATAAGAATAATGCCGGAGTCATCCTTTTAAAGAGTGACTTGACTATAAAAGTCTAGGATGAAACGAGGAACAATTGGCTCATTGATTTCGTAGAGACAATTAAGACGAATGTTAAAAAAACAACGATCGATGTGATCAGATGTGTAGTAAAGTTGATCAACAACTCTACCCTCATGAATACATCGATTTTCGATAGGTTTGTAGAAGAGCGATAGAGGGAGAGATACCGGGTGTTTGGGATACTTTAGAAATGTAAGAAAGGGTAAGAGAGGTATCACCAACTGTTGCTCGAGGCATGTTTGTCACCTAAACAAGTCAACAACAAAATAAATTATTAAAAGAACAAGAAAATAACAAATAAAGTTTTTTGAAAAACAGCAAATGTGGGACAAGGATTACCTCGACTCTAAAAATATAAACCTAAGAAGTAATCCATATGTTCCGTAATTTATTTTTCACTTAATCTAGGGTGTCGAAGAATATATATTATTATATATTTCAACATCTAGGAAATGACCCAAACACTCCCTTATCAATACAAAACTTGACTAAAAATTGTCGAAAAATATACGTTAAGTTGTATATTTTGTTGACAAATATTAGTTCATTATTTTTGACTTGGTGAGAGTTAAATGGTGTTTGTTTTGACTCAACACTACGTTTTAAAACGTTAAACCAAACACCCCTTTATTTTTATAAGACTTTACCTATTGAATCGAAAAATATGCCTTTAGGAATGTATGTTTCGAAAGACAATGTATAATCATTTTAACATGTTTTTGGCATGAATCAACAATGTATAGAGTTATGTTAAAAAAATCAAAAAAAAGTGTATATAAATTTTCGAAATCCAAATGAGTTAGTGACTTAATCCTATTGACAATTTTGAAATCCTATGACTACGAGAATCATTATAGTTATGGATTTCCTAGACTTAATCATAAAAGAAAAAATATAAAAGTTATGAAAAATACCCAATTTTGATTAAGAGCGAAATTGGATGAAATTGAAAAAGAAAAGTATAAGAAATCTTACAATAGGTGTTGTTAATCGAGTTGTAGGTGATTGCCCCTTGCGAAATTGGATGAATTTTTTAGGTTTGGGAATTGGATTTTATGGTTTTTGAGTGTGTGTGTTCGTCACACAGCAGCAGGAGGAAGAAGATGAACTAGAATGTGTGTTTGGAATTGGATTTTATGAAAGAAATGGGCTGTTTGGCGAAATTAATGGCCGGTCCCCTTAATTATTAAGGGGGCCGCCCACTTTAACACGGTCGGTCCCCTTAATTTTAAGGGGGCCGCCTATCCGAGAAAAAAAATTTGTTTTTCGATTTTGACTAGTTTTATAAATATACAATTATCAAAATACGTCGGAAGGTACTAGTAATATTACTCTAGTCGTCGAAGGAATGAGATTGAAGAAATTTAATTGACATTTTAATTAACCTTTCGTTAATTAAAAATACTTTGATTACTTCGGACGAAATAATCAAGTTGTCAAGCCGAGAGAGGATTTAACGAGGATTTTGTGACGTTTTCAATTAACTTCTTGTCAATTGAGTAAATTAATTATCTCGGATGAAATAATTAATTGTCAAAATTTGGAATTTTTAAGAGATGATAAATATTTGACGATAGAACATTGATTACTAGCTGAGAATGAAATAATCAAAGTCGATAAGCCGAGAGAAAATTTAACGAGGATTTATGCGACGTTATTTCATTAACTTCTTGTTAATTGAGTAAATTAATTATCTCGGATAAAATAATTAATTGTCACAATTTGGAATTTTTAAGAGATGATATATATATGACGATAGAATGATTGAATGAAGTTAAAGCTTCATGAGAGGATTTCGATAGACGTAGTTTATTGTAGACGTGTAGATGAGGCGGATGTCGTAGTCGAAGAGAGTTTATTTCATCCATAGTGTTTTGATGTCATGCCTTTCTAGCGTAAGATGAAAAACTAATCCTACTTCTATGTTAATAATTTCCTACTAACTCACTTTTCTTCATCTACGTGAGTTCGCTTATAACACCCCCATTTTCGGGACAACGCAGCGGAACATATATGGGTGTTATTTCATAGTACGATCACACATAATTCATAAAGAACGACTCAAAAGAGACGTTATAATAACATTGGTCCCAAAATAACATGTTTGAACAATATCCCATATTCGACATATGGTTAAACCATAGTACCACAAAAGTCACCCATCATAATATCGTGTTTCACAAAACAACAAATTGTATCATAACATTTTAACACGGGGATATTTAAAAGTCCAAACATAGACCACGCAAGACCCTCCTCGTGAACTCCAAGTCATCCATCATCCTTGATTTCCTGAGATAAAACATGCTAAAAAGTCAACGAAACGTTGAGTGAATTCATAGAGTTTTTCATAAACCATAACATGAACACAAGTTTTATTTTATACATCATCTTATAACATTGTGGATCAAACAAGTTATATAAATATTTGCACCGAGCTCATGACACCTCAAGCGTTAACATCAACCACATATGTAATAAATTACCATATGAAATAAACAATTTTTCTTTGCCCCCACACGAGGTATCATCGCTAATACCTCCATTTTCTATCACCAAATCGTCCGTTCAAAGGGTGTTCCCACCAATGGATCCAAACCCCGGACGGGGGATGTCACCCAATAGGATCTATTCAAATTGTATTAAGCGCGCGCTAATCCAAGCAATTAAGCGTTTTCATGAAACTTGGGACTTTGATGCGATAGTACTCGTGCAAAATATAATTCAGGAACGGGTCCAGCATACCAAACAATCTTGTGTTCAAATTTCAAAACTAGCATGTATCTCCCTCCGCGGTTTTCAATAAAACAGTAAAAGTAAAGGCGAGGCTATGAACTCACTTGATAATGTCGGAAGAAAATAGATCGGCGATAAACGAACTCGGTCGTCGGCGCGTAATCACACGGAACCTATACAACATGTATGGGTTTTAGGTTTTTTTGTCGTTAAAAATAATAACGACTCCAAAATAGACAAGTATGGTAAAATATAATATAAAGTAATGATAATCAAGTTATAATTAGGTAAGTTTAATCACACATAAGTTTACTAAGAGAATTTTAAAAGTATGACATTTTTAACTAGTTTTACTACTTTGTTAAATTTCAACTAGTTTATTTATCACAATTTGGTCCAAAAAAGCCCAATAGGCCCAATTATAAGCCCATTAAGTAATTTAGTTCTTTTTAATGGCCCATAGACCGGACCTTAGACAAATATTGGCCCAAGTAATGTTTGCCCAATGGCTAAGCCCAATAGTCTTATAAATATAATTAGTGTATTTGGGACTAGTGGACCCATTTAAGTTTTTGACCTATTTTTAAGTTTATGGTATGTAACTTGTATAAATTTTTCGGGTTTTCGAGATCGATATAAGATTAAGGTCAGTAGGTTAATTATATAAAAATTCCAAAAGTGGGTCCTACCACCTCGGGTTTTCGTCGCAAAAACGCTTTATAACTTTTGGTACGGATATAGACGTAAAAGTTTTATATAGGTTTATGTTTATAAAAATAGTTGTATCTCTTTAACCATAAATAATGTACTTATAATATTTACATTTCTAGTTTCATATTTAAGTGTACATTATAGATTATAAGTTATTTCTATACTTTATTTTGAGTTATCATATACTTAATGTCACTTCTTCATACAAAAGTCAATTTACAATTTTTGGCTGAAAACTTACTTTTACCATTTTTGACACCATTTTCAAACCATAATGAATTGGTTGATCATCCAATTGGTCCAGTATCTACATGATTTTATCTACATCTCATAGTTTTAGGTTTTTACTCAACTCAGTGTGCAATTATGACTTTTGATACGATCTGTCCAGCAAGGTCAGAATTGACTACTTTTGGTAAAATGGTCACATCTCATCTAATTTTTACATTCAAGTGTTGATTCAAATTGACTACTAACTATAAAACAATTGTCATGACAACTTAGTAAGTCAAATCATTATTATTTATCATACTCAAAAATGTCAAACTTTCTGTTTACTTCTGCCCTAATTTTTCTAGTGATTTCCACCATGTTTTAAGTTAGGTTTATCCATTTTTAACCTAATCTAGTACACACAAAACCCCAATAAACTCTTGATCATCATATTTATCATATTTACAATTACATTTATAAATAAAATACAAGAAAATACAAGAATAACAAAAATAAGTAAAGATTTATACCCACTAAATGATGCAAATGGTGATTATCACCCAAAACAAATTGACTCCTTTACACCAAGTCTTGAATCTTAACCCAATACCTCTAGAACATCATCATTTCTTCATGCAATAACTCTATGAAAACTTGAATTAATTCAGCCCCTAATGTGTGTAAAAACCTTCTTTCACTTCTTTAATTCATCTTCAAAATGTAGGGTTATACTTAAGGTATCTTCTTAATTGGTGTAGTAATTTTTGATCTTAAAATTTTTGTATGAAATGGGTGTTTGGGTGGTGATTGTGGCCGGCTAGGGAGGAGGAGAGAGCAAGAGTGTGTGTAAACTTGGTAAACAATGGGAGAAGTGAATGGCAACCTTGGTTTTGTAGGAAGGATACATGCAAGTCTAGAATGAAAATCAAGACAAGTGTCTTGACTTTCATCCTCTTAATGCCACGCCACCAAGAGGTGGTTGTGAAGGATTTTGAGTTTAAATTTTTATAAACTTTGATGTTTAGTGTATAATTTTTAAGATAGGTAGGTAGTTTTGAGGCTAACGGGTATTAACGTAAAATAAAACGAGAGTTAAGGTGAAACCACGAAGTAAAAACGAACAAGTTAAAAATAGTTCTACGAAAATCGTGATACTTCTCTGAAAATTTTAGTTTACGTACGGTACTAGTCAAACAATAATTATAAACATTGTTCTTAATAATTTTACGTAAGGTACGAAAAGAAAATGCACGCAATACGAAAAATAAAAACGAATGAAATAAAAATATTTCTACGGCATTTTGAAAATATAAACGTCGATGCTTAACGTAGGATTTGCCGATTCTTTGTAAAGTTTTTTTTTCCTTTTTTTTTTTTTTTTTTTTGTATTTTTCTGTGTTTTTCTTTTTTTTTTATTTTTTTTTTTTTTTTAGAGTAATTACTATTGTAAGCCTAATTTCTTCCCGTTTTGTCGTGAGTTATATTTTAAATTAAAAAATGATAAATTATACATTAATATCGACGAATTAAAAATAACGACCTGAAATTGACGGATTGTCATACTTTTCACATAAGAAACATTTTGGAAAATACTTAATTTAGATAGAACTTTTAAATACGAAGACGTGTTCGAAAGAATCACTAAAATCGGAATTAAAACGAATAAGTTATGATATTTACGAGATTACGATAATTAAATTTATAAAAATAATTTTATAAACAATCATGAACAGTAAAAGTTACTGTTCATCAGAGGACTAAAAATATTAAAATGTTAATATTTGATAAGCTTCTTATACGAAACGTGGACATAAAGAACGTACAAAACAGACTTAAAACTAGAAAGATACGCCAAGCTATTTTATTACTTGTGCACTATTCCTGACATGAATAGTGTTGGTTCGTTTTTAATAAAAAAAATTTGCGAAACATTTTAGAATCACTTAAATAATATTTATACACATTTTAAACTTTATAAATATTATTTTACAAAAGCGATTGAACTATTTATACGATTACACGAGTACAAATACATGGTTATTATTTATCAAATGCGATTTAAATATTATTTCACAAATACAATTAGATGGTGATATAGCTATATAGAATTATATATGGTATTAGTTATTCAAAGTACTTAGTACTCATACGACCTATAATTAATTAGGTTTCACTCGGACGTTTTTGTGACGCATTTTCATTCTGTGATTTACTTTGTTGGTTCATTCACTCGAGGTGAGTTTATAGCCCCTATTTCACTTGTTTTACAATTACTTTACAAATCTCAGGGGAGAATCCATGCTCGTTATAACTTGTTTACATGTTCATGTACAATCTCTTTTGCATACTCTTATACATACTTGATACATACTTGATTCCGTAACTTGGTTACAAACTCGTTTACATACTCATTACATTCTAGTTTCAACTTTGTTTATACCTCTTTTGCTTTTCATCACGGTGTGATACAATACTTGTTTTTCTTATGGTCGCAAAAATATACATTTTGCTCGTATGATGACTGGATTAGCTTAGGTTGCATGTACTGTAATATTCATCGGAGGGTATTGCGTGTATGTTTTTTATATCGATATTTTACGGGTTTGACTTTTCCGTATTACGGGGGATATGAGCTTATCCTTGACAATCGTAAGTGGTTACCTTGGACGGAGCATGTTGGGTGGGTGTATTCTTGGGCATTCATTCTTCAGACTCTGGCTCTCACTGACTGGGCAAGTGGTTTTTTGGGTCTACATATAAGTCTACGTCGTAGTTTCATGAACTTAGGGGGTGGGTGGGTGGGGCGTGCATCATAATCACAACATGGTGACTATTGTATTGGATACAATGGTCGTGCATACTTTACAAACGCTTTGTTCCAACTATACTCAACTTTTTGTGACTATCATATAGGATACAATAGTCATACACATCTTGGAATTTCAACATTTATGACATACAATTTGGTAACTATTATATCGATTGAAAAAAATGGTTCATATATCTTTATAAATCTTGGATCTATACTTTTGTACTTAGAAAATCTATGAACTCACCATCTAATGTTGACTTTTAAGATTGTTTTTTTCTCAGGTGAATTAGATGCTTGACATACATGATGTGCATTGGAGTCTAGACTATACAAGACTACTTTCATGGATTTCTACAAACAAATCTCGTTGTATTATTTTAGTTTTAGATTATTGATGCAAACTTTGGGACCAACATTATAACAAATTCAGATTTTGGTTAAATCAACGAGATCACTTTTTGAACGACTCATTTAGAGGTCGTTCTCTCATATCTTGTGCAAGGTACTTATGAAGTAATACTCCTGGACATATTTCCGCTGCGACCTATTTTGGGGGTGTTACAGATTGGCATTTAAAGCCAAGGTTATAGAGAACCAGGTCAAATATTTTTACTTGGACTATAATCATTTTCAAACATTGCATCATACAAAAGTTTTACACGGGACAAACATACACTAATTGTTTGCATTAGTTACTCATACTAGATGCTTTCGCGATTAATATACGTGTTTATATTACATTACGTATATTACTACTCATGATTTATATATATATATATATATATATATATAATTATATTCATATATATTTATATATATTATTTTTATATATATATATTATTATTTTCTATATTTAATATATATATTATATATATATATATTTATATATATATATATTATATACTATCTTCTCCTAAGTATATTTTACACTTGTTTATCTATATAAATACTAG
The DNA here is from genome assembly GCA_026074375.1 of Tanacetum coccineum. Lineage (NCBI taxonomy): Eukaryota > Viridiplantae > Streptophyta > Magnoliopsida > Asterales > Asteraceae > Tanacetum > Tanacetum coccineum. The sequence goes on along the minus strand of BQNB010079339.1, from coordinate 10,051 downwards.
AACATTTCTCAAGACATTACGAATAACATGATGGTCCAAAAACCCTTACACAACTTTAACATATTATCTCGCAACATTTCACCTTTGGAGCACGAATTTTAGAACTAGACTAATTTTATTACTCCTCTGATTTTAAAGATACTGGCACCAAAGAAAAGAACCACAAGGACATCACCAGCCACAACAACCACCACCACTACCCCTATGACTGATGAGCAACTTAAGACATTATTTTCCAAAGGAGTTGTCGACGTGTTGGTAGAATGTGATGCCACCAAAAGAAGAAATGGTGAAGGCATCCATGTTTCTGGAACGGGTGTAAGGAGACAAGCTCCTCTTGCTCGTGAGTGCACTTACCCAGATTTCATAAAATGCAAACCCCTATATTTTAAGGGTACTGAAGGAGTTGTCGAGTTGACTCAGTGGTTTGAAAGAATGGAAACTGTGTTCGGCAACATCTGTATTGAGAAAATTCGTAGGATGTTTTTGTAACATCTGTATCCGTGTTGGGGCACAAACCTCGAGTACTGGTTTGATTACAGTTTATTACGTTAAGGTTCGGTGTCATGAGCTTAGGGCAATAATACATGTTTTAGACTATTGAATATGTTTCATAGTCTACTATTACTTCGATCTTGTGGTCCACGCTATTTCTTGATAAACCTATGAATTCACTCAACAATTTTGTTGACGTTTTAGCATGTTTTAATCTCAGGTGCTGAGGCATAAGCTTGGATGGGAGCCGTGACGGATATCTATTAGAGGGATTCTGATTTCTTAAATTCAATGAAACTTTTGTCTTATAAAATCTTAATGTCTTTTTATCAAAACTATGGGACCTAACGTGAAAACTCTGATCTTTTGTAATGACATCAAATGAAACTTATTTTTAACGTCCATTTAAGGTCGTTTTCTATATCTTGGTTTTTGTACTTTGACGTGGCACCCCATTATGACCTTTCCGCTGCGACCCGATTTTGAGGGTGTTACAGATGGTACCAGAGCCAAGGTTATAGGGAACTAGGTCATTTTTCAAAACCTAGTCTATAACCACAAAGTTTAAAGATTTTTTTTCTTTCATTTTTAAAAATGCAGAATCCTTCATTGCTTATCCGATATCCACGCGCGCGTATTCCCTGATCCTTACTTACTTTTTCGATTGTCATTATTGCATTATATATAATCTTAGATATATAATACTTGGTTTAAATTCGATTTCTTACGTCTATCTTTTGACATATCAATATATATATTTCTATCGATCAATTATATAAATATCGACTATCCTGATTAATTTATGATATCAATGCTTAGACTTTATCCCTTTAGGAATTCTCGCTTAAATTTCTGTTGTACTTTCGCTTTAATTTCTGTTGTACTGAATGATTTCAAGTATCTATCAAATTAACATATTATGAAAACGTCAATTCTACTTTAACTCTCTATAAGTTTTTATTCAAATCACTCCCACAATTATTAAGAAATTATAACACAATTTATGACGAAAATGAGCATCTCATTGTTAGCCCTCAAATATACATAGCCTGATCAACTATGTATAATTCAGGAAGGACCATGCCTATGCTGAGAGTAGTCACCTTAAAAACTCTTATCAGGAAACAATTTTCTATTTGCATCAAGTTTTGTGTGCGTATTCATAAAACGCGTTTACTTCTGGAAATCGAATTAGTAACCGTAGCAACTAAGCAGACCTTCACTCCACCTTACTATATAAAGTCGACATCATCAAAAAAAAGTGTTACAACTGACACGTTAAGCTGAAGGGAACAAATAAGCCCACTAGGAGCCGAGCCTTGGTCGCAACAATAAATATTAAACCAACATCACAAATCTTGAAACACCCAAGTTAAATCAATTTAGAAGGGAAATGCAAACGAGTTACCAAGCGTGGTAACGAAATTATCGAAAGGCATAAATAAAAGTAACAAAAAGATTTATTGCCACAACATCCATTTATTATCTTAGAAATAAGATTACATAAGAACATAAAGGAAATACAAGTTTTATTACAACCCTCCCCTAATATCTATTCCTTCCAAAAGAGATCTACGCCGATTGCAAGAACAATGAGGGGCACGAGAATTGCTAGAATAAAGGCCAAATACTGAAATCCTTCTTCGTATGGGAAGTAGGCAAGATAAATGCCGAGTGCTATCGCGGTCGCCATCGCCAAGAGCGTGATGATGTGCAACATTTTTGAGGATTGGATAAGAGAAAATGTAAGTGAAAGATTAAGTGTTGTATGGAGAAATGGAGGAGAAAATTTTGTATAAAAAGGGGGAAAGTAACCGTTGGGGGTTACTGTTCACCGACCGTTGGGGCACTGTTCACACCGACCGCTTTGGGGGGCATGTTTCATATAAAAAAAAAATTAATAATAATAATAATTATCGACACCTCATTCATCAACATTATTCGGAAGAAATATCGCTATCTTTTCTCGCACCTGTTCCTTACTCAAAGTGCCGCAACTTGAGCTCCCTTGAGGACAAAGGCTCTTTTAACCGGTGGAGACTGTAACATTTCGTATTTTCTTGTCATGTACGACGCTATTTAAATCCTATATTTTAATTTTCTCGTTTACGCGGTTCGCTTTTAATTTTAATCAATACGTTTATATCGCGTATAAACTAAAAATCAACAATCAACGGTATACGTGGCACCAAAACAAATTAAAGTTTATGTCAAGCCATTCATTATATTATTTTTCTTTTCAAATGTAATAATTTACTTTTATATTTTTTATTTTGGTTGGTTTAAGTTAAAGTGTATACGTTTCGCGATTATATTTTTTAAATTTCGTTGTAGGGCCACTCCAGGATCCACCAAAATAACTTTGCTACGGCTTCAACAAAATACCCACTCATTTATACCCATACAATAATAGTTACAAAAATATCTCACTTATATCACTCTTATGCGAAATTGATGGCAAGAGGATTCAAAGAGAAAAGAAAAAATTTCAAGTTTGGTCAAGTAGTCTTACATCTGTTTCATTAATACCTAGCCCAATGCTTTCCCCATTAAAAAAACAAAACACCAAACCTTTGTCTCTTTGACTTAGACCAAGACCAAGACCATCCCTAGGACCTTACCTTGTCTCCTTGACCAAGTCTTGCACATACATGCATATATCTTATAAGATATAGCATCAAACATGCATAAACACTTAGCTAAAAATAACAAAATCTCTGCCTTTGGCACTATAAGAGCTCACGGCTCAAATCCATGTCCCCAACACAATCCATACAAAATTTTATTCAACCTATACACATCTATACACATCCATTTTAAGATATTCTAAGGTGATCCAAGCATTGGCTAACCTTTTTCAAGTATTAATCAAGAAAAAGTTGAAACTAGGGTTTTCATTGTACAAGCTTTGGTTTTGAGTCTATAACGGGTTTGCACTTATTTCTCATCACATACATCCTTCCTAAGGTCTTCTTATCCTTCCTACTTTTATTTATATGTATTTTATGTGTTACATTGTTCATATGGCTAAATCACACTTAGGACTTTTTTAATATGTAAAAAGAGTTTTACTTATGTTTATGAATTTATGCAACTTTATTCTTTTGGTCATTATGGTTATATATATCATGGAAAAATGAATGTAAAAGTATGTTTACATATGGTTTAAGTTATGAACAATGTTAAGTATAAATTAGGGTTTTAAAGGTTTACTAAGTAAGTAATGGATTTAAAGTATACAAATGCCATAAAAGGGTTGTTTTAATCGACCTAATTCAGTGAGTAGTCATTATATAAAATTTAATAACGCATATGCCCGATTCCAAAATGATAAGAAACTTGGGAAAAAACCGATTTATAAGGGGGAAAAAGACACGTTGTTACGAGGTTTTCGACGAGGGGAGAAATACTTTTATAAAACTATTTTTATAAATATTTTACTCATTTTTTTTTTTATTACAGAGAAGAAAGTTATATTTTTAAACATCAAAAAATATGATTAAAACTTTTTATTACGAGATCGTACTACGAAAAAAGAATCGTTAAAAACGGAGAGGTTAACGAAAATAAATTACGACGTTTACGAGGTTTACGATAAACAAAAACTATAAAAATAAGTTTATGTCTGTATGTTCCGTTTATAATTAAAAATTCACTATTCGATCAGAAAAACTTTAAAAATGTTAACTTATCTTTAAAAATGTTTATATTTGATTAACTCGACTTAATTACGAAAGGCGTGGACGTAAGGAACGCGCGAAAGGATTAGAAAAGAAACAAGATAGTTACCGCCCTTTTTTTTACCAAGGATTATACTTATAAAACATTTTTCCGTATATTATTATGTTTTTCACTAAACGAGGTAGACGGTGATTAGCTATATAGAATCATACGTTTTGTATTAGTTATCACAATTGATACTATATTACTAGGGAGTAGTTTCATAATGATGAGGCCTCTTCGGGTTGGGCCATATCGACGAGTTGCTGGATTACGATTTAAAGTGTTCCTAGCTATCATACGTTCACTACACGACCTCTTAATTATGATAGCCCGAATGATAGTATGATGAGCTATACGACCTATAAATAATCAAAGTGTTTAGTACTTATACGACCTATATTGGATTAGGTTTCCTTCGGATTCCTTCGTGACGCATTTTTCTATTGTGAATACATGTTGATTACCATTCACTCGAGGTGAGTTCATAGTCTCGCATTTTCAATTCTTTTCTAATGGTTTATAAAAAACGCACGGGGGGGGGAGGGGAGAGGAATACGTGATCGTTTACAAACTCGTATATTCTATACATGTACATTACCTTCAATACCTTGTGGTTCATAGTCTCTGCATTTCAATCTTTTTAATGTTTTATAAACCCGCGGAGAGGGGATACATGCTCGTTTAAAAACTCGTATTTTATATTTTACTACAGTTCATTACCTTTCAATACTTTTGTGAGTTCATAGCCCTACCCTTTTCTCTTTAATGGTTTTTTTAAAACTGGTTTTCGGGGGGGTGTGTGAGAAAATGGTGCTCGTTTTACATACACAAACTTAATTGATTTTATACTAAGTGTTACATGATTATTTTTACAAAAAGTTGATTTTGTTATACATGTTTTGGAGAATCGTGAATACCTATATTTGAATACGTGATGAATTTTAGACATGATTGTTTTATACTACGGACACAAGTGTTTTCAAGACTGTATGCTCATTTCCTGATTCATTATTGCCCCTAAGTACCTTCTCTGCCACATTAAGTCCCCATATTATAATGAACCGTCCAGATTGCTAAGTGTCGTGAGCGCGAGTGTTGTGGATAGATCTATCGGGATTGGACTAATCCCCACCTTCTTTGGGTCACAAGTGACTTATGGTGCATTGAAGATTTTGAGATTACTTTTAGGGAGGTTGGCCAGAACATCCTACCTTTTACGGGGCATTCCAATCTATTGATTGAAGTACGTTTAAGTTTCGGTGTCATGAGTTAGTGCGCAATTATTATATACTTTTAGACTGTCATGAATGTGTTTCTCTTGTCTAATTAATTTTTTGTACTTCGGAAAGATGTAATTAGGTCCAACATTACTCGATCCTTGTGTTCACTTTTTTAAATACTTCTTGATTTAACTGAATCAACTACTTTGGATTTCGATGGGGATTTCGGATAAGGGAAATAACACGTTTAAATGTTGTAACGCTACTTTTCTTCTTGACAAATATTTCTTTTTTAATAATTTATTTCAATATTGCTTTTTACTTAAACCTATGAATTCACCAACATTATTGTTGACGTTTTAGCATGTATTTTCAGGTTACTATTTTGCTAGTGGAGCATTGGGAGCATTCGAGTCGCGCGGATATATATATATTTTTAAAGGCTTAATAACTTGAGTACTATTTGACAAATGTTTTGACAATGTTTTCTAATACATTATAAATGGAACCTGTGTAACTCTGACATTTTTACTAAATTGAATGTGACATTTTATAAAACGTCTCTTTTGAGGTCGTTTTCCGTGACTTGTGTTTTGTGCCCTGAAGTAGCACCCCATTGTTACCATTCCGCTGCGTTGTCCTGATTTTTGGGGGTGTTACAATTGACTTGACATGTTATGATATTTTATTGACATATATGAAGATAGGATTGATATAGGTAGGTTGCGTGAGCTTGTTAACTTTAGATATGCAAGTTACATTGCATATTGAGATATTGGTAATGCAAGTAATGTAATAAAGCGAAAAATTTCCCTGAAAAAGGTGGTTCATATATAATAGATAGATAAATAGTACATTGCATCTAACTTAATAGATGGATATTTACATTGATGAAAATTTACGGGTTGTTATAGTCCCCAATACCTTTACAGAAATCTGTCTCGAATTTGTGAACGATGAGACAAGGAGTGTAAAAGTTCAGAGATTCGTTCATATGAAGGGCTTTAGTAGCTTGTACATTCACTTTAGATATTAATCTTTCATGGAATTAGGGTTTTAGAGATATACGATAACAGTTTAAAGCCCGTCTTGATATAACGTTGCAATTGGTACATTATAGGAATAATGTACTTTGCAAAAAGGATATGATGATATTGACTTGACATGTTATGATGTTTGCTTGACATATATGAAGATAGGATTGCCATAGGTAGGTTGCGTGAGCTCGTCTACTTTAGTTATGCAAGTTACATTGCACATTGAAATATTGGCAATGCAATAAAGCGAAAAATTTCCCCGTACAATTGTGATCATAGTAAAATAGGTTGATTTTGCTTCTGATGAAAATTTTGGGTTGTTATAGTCTCCACCCCTTACAGAAATCTCGTCCCGAGATTTAGTTAAATGATGGAGTGATGTCAAAGAATGATTATGAATTTGTAAGAGAGTTGCTAATCATGTGGGATACAGTTTTGGAAATGAACAGATGATGAAGGTAATAATGACAATGATTAAGTGAAGAAAAGGAATTATTTGTACAAACGGATTGAAAGAAATTTGTTTGTACGTATGCTATATACTTAAGCCTACTTATTTATAATTTATCACTTACAAAAAGAAGCGTCCAACTCCTTGTAACTGAGAATTTATAAATTCATAGTTCAGAGATTTATAATTTCCTTATTCAAATGAAGAAGCGTCCTAATTCATTTCAATAAGATGATCATAAATCATCTTACCTAAGCATAAAAACATGATATCGAAACGGTAATATGTAGAAAATGATATGATCATGAAAGGTATGAAAAATACTGAGATATTAGTTGTACTGACGCCTGTATAGTCGAGGATAATAATTTATGTTTCAAAGGTATGAGGAGGGTATTTAGAGTTGAACATAATAGAATCGATGGAATTTGAAAACAATGTCGAGTTTTGATATCATCAGATAACAAGATGTAACGGAATCATCACTTTATTATTTCATGGATAATTTTACATATGAAACTCTAAAAGAGTTGATACTTATGATACGTATATCGAGATAGGATTCTAGATAAAAGCAATAAACGACAAGGATCGTAGCTTGATGATTGGGGTTTTCAGATTAAAGAAGATTCTGATGAAATTTGAATATCCTCGAGAGTTGTTTCTAGGGTAGAAAATCCAAAAGTGAATGATAGCAACCTTGTCTCTAAGTATGCTTTCTTGTGGACCTGTTGTTTGCTTTTGAGCACTGATTCGTATAATGCCCTTTCTTACCACAGGCATTACAAGTTACGGATATTGTTTGTTGATTGTTTCTAGTGGTTGGTCTTTTGTTTCTACAGTTCTTGGTTAAATGACCTATCTTGTTGCAAGTTTGACACTTGATAGTGCAAGGACCTATGTGATGTAGGGTGCATCTTTCACACAAGGGACGATTTCCAGTATACCCATTGGTGGCAGTATAAGTCCTGAAGTTTTCTTGTCTTCTATTCTATTGTCGATGGTAATCATAGTTACGATTGTTATTGTTATAGTTATTCTGATAGTTGTTGTTGATGATGTTTCCCTTTTCCTCAAGCTTTCGTTTGTGATTATTGGTTTCTTGCACAGAATCATGCTTTATTATCTGATCCATTCATCTCTGAGCTATATTGATGGCTTCCTCCAAAGTTTGAGGCTTCGAGGCAGTAACATTTCCTTCAATACTTCTGGGTAATCCACTGATGAAGACTTCCATAAGTTTCTCGGCGTTTGGTACCATGTTTGGGCATAAGACGGCTAATTCTTGGAATCTCCTAATGTAAGTCTTAAGGTCATTTCCTTTCACAACCAAGTTGTAAAATTCATCTTCCATCTTCTTGACTTTAGTTCGAGGGTAATACTTATTGGTTAAGAGCCTTTTTAATTAGGTCCAAGTGATTTGATTGGATTGATCTATTCCAATAGGTTGAGCGTATGCATTCCACCAGGACAGGGCATCATTGGTTAAGGTACCGGTAGCAAATGTCACTTTATTTTCCTCGGCACAGTTGCTACGAGAAAATATTAATTCAGTCCGCTCAAACCAGTGAATGAGGCCAACTGCTCCTTCCATACCATTGAAGTAGAAAGGTTGACAGGTTATGAATTCTTTGTAGTTTCCTCTTTTTGCTACAGGAATTTCTCTTGGTCCAGTGTTCCTATTGGGATTGTTGGCATTTGCCATGATAGCAGCTTGTGCTTTCATAGCGGCGGTAATACCATCAGTAATGAGTTGCTGGATGGCAGCTAAAGTTATGGCTGGTGTTTCAGATGTTGACGCCCTTTTGGGAGGCATTCTATCAACATAAGATAATACGTAGTAAGAATGACATCACAAGTTTTGAAAAGAAAATGTGATGCTTAAAATGCTTAAAGAGTAATGCTTATTTTTGAATTTTAAGCACTTAGAGGTTATGGTATGATTCATAACGATGAAGACGGAGATAGTGATGCAAATGATGGAGATGATGATGAAAGAGAGATAAGCTGGAAATAAGGTACGAAACGGGATTCCTTTGTATAAACAACTTGCCTTTTTACTGTACATAGTCAAGATTTGACAAGCATTTTTATTTATACCACACATCTCGTGGCTAGGATAAAGCTATGAATAGTCTAAGAGTTTGTTGACATCCTAAAGATCTTCCTGATCTGTTTGGTGACGAGCTTGGATTTCCTCAATGATTTGTTCAAGATTGTAAATTCTGTAATGAGCAAAGGCAATCTTATCCTTTTGCCCTAACCGCTTCTTTTGAAGTCTGATAATCTAAGTATGGATTCTTTTAAGTTCGGTCTTTAGTTTGTTACCATTAATACGTCATTCTTCTATTCTCTCAATGCGGTGAAGATAAAGTTCATCTAAATAATTCAAGATATCTTCGACTTGTTTCTCATGATGTTTCAGATACATCTTATCTGAATATTTTCCTATTTCAAATACTTGAGGTGGGGTAGGAGTATAAACTGAGAAGGATGGTGATACCAAATTACAAGTTTGATTCCAAGATGAATTAGATAACATAGTTGAGGAAGAATATAGGGAATGGATTCGCTTCTTAGGTGGTAATAGTTCTTCAGGAACAAAGAAATATCAATGATCAAATAGTAGTGATGGTGGTAATACTGGAGATGGAGTCAAAATAGCTGGTGGAGTAATAGGATCTGGTGATGGAATATGTAATTCTTTAGCATAAAATGCTTGTACGTCCTTCAAATACAGATTATTGTAGAAAGATGAGAATACTGGTGGGATCATATTATCTTTAGAGTTTTCTAAAGAGTTAAAAGAACTGCTTCCTGCTGAAGTTGGGAAATAGTCCGGTGAGACCGAAGTATAGTTAAGAATATTCATAGAGGAAAAAGCATCCTCAAGATCGGAAGTAGAGTAGTTGGGAGAAGACATCGTTCTGATAATAACCTAATTATAAATAACATAAGTTATTTATGTAATAGTATAATAGATATGTATCTTTACATATTGTTCTAGAATGTAGTGGCACAGAGGACTTTGATGGCTAGAAAAGAAATGTGTTTATAGTTAAGGTTTTGACCTTGTTCTCTATAACCATGGCTCTGATACCAATCTGTAACACCCCCATTTTGAC